>JAOUZG010025707.1:0-39965 GCA_026289955.1 Argiope argentata
ATATATATATATATATATAATGAGGTATGTTATTGTCCCTAGGAATAATTATTTACAATCAATACAATATCCCTTTTTAGCCAATATACGCAGGCTTTGTCTACTGGTCGTCTTATAAAAAGCCAAATGTAACCCCAGCATTAACTTTAGTAGATTATTAAAGCTTATATTAATTGTTTCAGTAATATAGATGAAAGTTTCAATTAGTAATTTTTAATGCATCAATCGAGCAAAAAGATTATTTTAATAGATATTCAACAGTTTGTTTTTCTTTAAATATAAGCTGATTATTATGACATTAAGCTGATTTATTTCTTGGCAAGCTACTAATTAAGGTTTTGTATAGTTTTCAACATAAAAGCACCAGAAAATTATTTTGAAATATAAAGTATGTTATAGTCTTTGAAGTGTTAATGAATAATCATATATTTATAATGTAATATACACCGATAATTATGTTTTAAAATTATATCTGACCTTAATATGCTGCATATGATGTAATTAAATTTAAAAAGCATAAATATGGTTAGTTTGTTTTTTCGCATCTGAATTAAACAAAAAGATTTTTCTTCAAGTGAACAAACACTTTGTACTTATTTAAATGGGCCACCGTGGTTCTGATGTAAGGTCTTAGCTTGGAAACTTTTAAGTTTCAGGGTTGAAACCTGATTACACTAAAAAACTGGCCAAACGCCCTCCCGCTGGATAGGCGTGAAAGTTTGGAGAGTGGGGTGCCAGTTGAGGAGCCACGTTCGTCTTCTGATCAGGGTTCAAAATTACTGGATCTGACCCAGATTAGCCCTAGTGTTGCATTAAAATGAGACACTAAACTAAATCATAATGAAATTAAGATAATATAATCTTCTGAACAAAAAATAAGATTTTTTTTCTGCCCTTTTTGGTAAAATAATTTCAAGAAACGAAATAGAAAAAAAATAAGCAGGAGGGAACTGCAGACTGATATTACTCGCACTTCATCATTCCAAGGATATCCCTAGTGTTTCATACAATTTAACACCAAAAGCCCGAGCAGTGTTAGACAATGCTATCATTTCATTATTTATTAGATGACATTTATATGTTCTCTCTCTCTCTCTCTCTCTGTGTGTGTGTATGCGTGCGTCTTTAAATATTTTAATTTTCAAGACCCCAATTTGGGATCACATTTATTAACAAATAAGATGCTTGGCTCTTTGCTAAATATGATAACTTCAGTAAACACACATTTGTGTGTCACAATATTTTAAATATTACATGGGATTATATGCCTATAAAATTTATTCCATAAAATTCCATCATTATTTCCATAAAATTATTCCAATTATTTCTGTATATTCTAATTATTTCCATAAAATTCTTATCCACCAAGGGAGCACCTCATAATGAGTATGAGATGCTTCGGTATGGTGGTTGTATCTCGTCACTCTTGGAGGGTACACTAATAGGTGGGGGACTCCTCCGATCGATGATGGAACGTACTTCTTACGGGGGGGGTTGTACCTTGGCCGGTGATGGTCATTAGGACTCAACCACAATTCCCGCCAGTATTGCTGTTGTGGCGGTCCGGTCGCTGAGTTTTATGGTTAATCCGAGTACCTTCGTGGCTGATCAGAGTGTCTATCTATGACTACCATAAAATTCTGTAAATATATAGACCTACAGAAAATACTTTTTAAAAGTTCACTATGAAAGTGATGTTTGTTCTAAAAGATGAATATTAAGCGGAAGAGGGATATTTAAAATAACAAGAAAACGATGCAGGGATGCAACGAACGGAGTTGTTGTAAACAAACTAAATTTTCATTTTCATTTGAGAAATACTCGGAAGTCTAAACTTCCGACACTCATGGCGTCAACTCAAAATTCCAAAGAAGCCATAGCACGGTGTTTTACGTCCGATAAGATCAACTTTGTTCCTCCGCCAAACGATTCTATAGAGAGTTGAAAATCCATATACGATAGCACAACGGATGCGCAAGTTTTAAAAAAGAGAAAAATAAAAAGAAGATCCCTGAAAAGATTAAGGTGAAGTGTGCTCAAACTTAAAAGGAAGGAGATTTATGTTTGATAATGAAAAAATGCTGACGATATGACCATGAGTTTTGAGCATATTAGTCCGTTCAATACTTGATTTTTTTATAAAAAAATAACAATGTTTAATAATAATTGTATTATCTTATACTTTCTAAAAAGAAAAATATATTCAATTTTTATCAATTGTAAAATCTTAATCCATTTTCGTAGTTCGTAATTATCGTTTTGCTTGGTACCTCAGTTAAGAGAGACTTTTGCTTCATTTTTTTAATGGAAAAATAATTTTGATTGCATTAAAATAAAATTTTATCCTAGTAGGAATAGGACAATAAATGGTTATTCTAATAATGCTTGCAAATAAAAAAAATATTTATCGTTATCAACTTATTAAAACCGACCAATTGTCAGTATTATTAACTTATTTAATTTAGTATATATGAATATATTTTTTAAATTTATAAAAAAAGTTAAAATGTTTTGTGGAAAAGTAACTTTAAATGCATGTTTTAATCAAAAATTAATAAAATTATTTCTTGATAAATTTTTAAATAATCGTAATATATTATTCTTAATTTGATTTCTAGCTAAGTTGTTATATTATCTAGTCTACGAACATTGACATAGCATTGAGAATAACATTAAATTTTTTTAAAAAAATCTTTTTTGTTAATATTGAAATATTTATAAAAGATACATAATCTGATTTATAGTTTTCTTCATAACAATTTTTTTAATATGAGCAAAAATAGTTCTAAATAAAATATATTTATATTTTTATTCATAAAACACATTTCATAACAACAGAAAAAAAATTCTTTTAACTATTTAAAATGGTTTTTAAAAGGATTACTTTATGCATTTAGGATTATAAATCTTGTAGTTTTACAGATATAAAGAGCATTAAAAAAATTGAAAAAAACTCGTATGATTCAGAGGAAAAAGTAAGTTTTTTTTTTAAAAAAAAAAGAAAAGTTCAAATATTTTATGAATTAGAGATAAAATCAAAATCGATATCTCTATTACAAATCCACCTTTCCAGGCCATCACATAACTTAGGGAAGATATCCCGCATTTAGATATTTCTCTGAAGAAGATATATTCTGAAAGAAGATGTATCATATGATAGTTCAAATAAATTTGAAGATTCCCTATAAGTAAGGCGATCATATTTTTGGTCTTGGGTCAAACAAGAGATTCAGTGAAATACTATTAATTTTCAACGTATTTTGTCTTAAACTTTAATTGTCACCTTTTGTGGCATGAAAGTTGTTTTTACTTTCTATCACTAAGAACACATTTCTAGCCTATTTTAAATTATTCAAATATTCTCAAAATTTCAAAAATAAAATAAGAATACATCTCAGTTATTAGTAAATACCTATTTAGAAGTAACATCAGTGCTATTTTGAAATAATCAAATAATGTTGGTTTGTAGTCAGGATATTTAAAAAAACACATCTGAGTCTACACCCCCTTTTTCAAAATTCCACACCACACATCTTCAGTATCCTGCATCAAGTTACCCTGTCAAAATTTTCAGCTGTCTTGCACCAAACATAAGTTTTGGTTCACATGGAATCTCGTGTTTTTTTTAACAAATTATACTCATATTTTTAAAAACTTTGTGTAACTTATAAAGTCATAAAATCATCACCTTAGAAATTATTAAATTATTTTTCTCTCGACTAATATCGAAATATAATTACGAGACCTTATTACTTCGTCAACTTGGAAGTACATTCAAAATTAAGCTAGCAGGATTATAGAAAGTTTTTCATACCTTATTACTTCATAGTTATTATGTTTTAGATTATATTAATCGTGAAAAAATGATTAATGAAACCAAGGAACCAGGAAAACGACTTCAACAATGAAATTTTATTATTTGTCGAATGAAAGGGTCGCATTGCTAAATTTAATTTAAAATACTAAACAAAAATGATATATCATTGTATTTATACTTTAAGAAGAATTGTCAAATGTATCGTTTTATTCTTTTGCATATTAATAAAAGTTGAAGCATCAGATCAAATTAATAAGGAACCAAATAGGCGAAAGAAATTAATGAAATGGAAAAGTTGCATTATGATTAATTAAACTAAATGTGACTTTTTTTGCTCGCCTTTATGAGTGTCATATACTTTTTTTCCAAAACTTATGGCATTTAAATTCAATTGATGACTTATTATCTTACCAGTATATTGATTATAAAGTAGTCATTGAATTTAAGAATTAATTACGATTTAGAAGCAAATTGAAACTAGAAACAAGTTTGTAAAAAAAAATTCAGAAAATTGCAGATTTTTTTATATTTAATTTTTTTTTCACTGGTTTGCTAAGGAATTATTCTAAAAAATATTCAATATCAATATTATCTAGCATCAACCACCATTTCGCATTGCTTCGTATGAAAAATAGCAGCCGATAAATAAAGGAAAATTAAAATTAAATTCTGATCAAAAAATAAAATATCCTTCTCCTCATAAACCAAATCGTTTTTAATCAATTGATGGTACTCGTAATCATTTTTTCATTTAGATAATTCGAAAAATACTTTCAAAAAAACTTTTTTCTTTTACTTAGAGAATCAAAGCTAGAGAAATTTTTTTAGATATAATCCTTTCAAAACTCTCTTAGGTTTCGAATTTTCTGATTCTTTCATACTGCTAGCGAGGTAATATGAGAATTAGCGATAAAAACTCATAAAGTATCAAGTGAACGCAATTCTGAATTTAATTTTTTCTTTAAAACATATCAGATAAAAAAAATTTTCACTTAAAAAGGATAGAGCATTTTTTTAAATGAAGAAAAGTTCATCTTTACCTGGAAAGAAACTTTTTCAAAGTATTTTTTATTTCAGAAAAAAATTAATTAAAAGTAATAAAATAAATATGCCTGTTTAAAGTAAATGAAAATTGTTCAGATTGGTTCAGATTGCTTATTTGTTCACAATTAACTTTAAACTTTTTTTAATCATTCTCTTACATATTAGTCAAAAGAAAAATAAGTCAGATATAAAATGGTAAATACCATATTTTTTTTCGTATATAAAGGGGACTTTTAAACAGCGAAGATCTTGTTTCATTATTTTATTTCATTTTTTGATGTTAATTACTGCACAGAATAATTATGAAATTTGAGAAACCCCTTCATTATTTAAGGAAGATTTAAATTGCTCGAGACTTTTCAAAAGCACAATAAAATCTCATTAAATATTTTGCGAGGAAAAAATTCTAATCAAAGAAATATAATTCGCCAAATTTGTTTTTACACTCTTTATTTATTAGTACAAAAGTTTATTTTTCAATGTAGGGAATAAAATACTCTAAAAGATTATTTGTATTAATAGAAAAAGAGAAATAACGTTTTTTCCCTCTAAAATCACAGTAATTGAAGCAATTTTTCTTTCCTGTGCAATTTCTTTGAAAAATAAAATAATGTATAAAACTTTGAATGCTAATTATAAAAAAAATTCTTATTAAAGACAAACATGAACCACTGAGGAAGTTTTCCTAAACTTATAAGTATTATCTTCATTCTCCCCAACATAAAATTGTATATCTTGGAAAAATTCGTCAACTTCATGACAGCTCAGATTTTTATTTTGTATCTGAGAGTTCGTTTCAGAGTCTCCGTATGACAATTATGTGCTTTGTAGAAAAATTCTGTAAGTAATACAATAAAAAAATAATCGGTGCCTGTGTTTTAATCGCATGGCACTGAAGAACAATAGATACGAAATATCAATCAATGGACTAAATCAAGCGCTTTATAAAAGATAGTGAGCAATATTTGGTGATTAATTTCTGGCGTACGGTTAATATACAAATATCACAATAGAATTCATAATTTGAGTGCCTCTTTTATGAACAATTGATGATGATGTCATGTCCGCTTTACAAAGGAAAGAGGGTTGCAATAGCTTCTGAAGGTATGGACCTCTGAGGGCAGAAGTCAGACTTCTAGCTCATATGAGGACGAAACACACACTCGCCTTCACAGACCCTTTTTATAATGGGGAGGAGACATAAGCACATCTCAGATAGTACACAGAAAAACCATGCCCTAACTGGGACTCGAACTCGTTACTCTCAGAACACTAGAAAGACACTCTACCTCTGTGCCAGAAAGCCGGCGTGTGAACAATTAAAACTAAAATATTTATAGAACTACAATTTTTGTCCAAGATCAGAAATGAAAGATTTTTTTGCCTATGTATCGAAATGTAAATACAAGAAATTTCTTCTAAACAGACTACTTAAAATTAAATATCATTTTTGAAAAATTAAAAAGACACGCAATGTTTTAAAATTCCAAAATATTCCGAGTGATTTAATTTTTAATTTCCTATACGTTTTTCCCCCTATTACCTAATATAAACTTATCTGGAAGAAAACAGTGAGTGATTCCAATTAAGTGATAATTTTTCAGAAAATTTTTTTATACGCACTTACTGAATTTTCATAAGAATTTTATATTTTTCAGAATTAATTTTGACTTTTGCTATCTAAAAATACTCGAAATATAAAACGCATACCCTTTTTCGTTTAATATTTAACCAAAATCTTGATTTTCTATTTCATTTAATTTCTTTAAAAGTTGAGGCACCTGGAACATTTGAAATATTTAAATCCAATTATAATATCACTTTGATTAAAGTAAGTAAAATATTTTTTTTTAAATCTTGACCTTTGGAATATTATTTTTATTAAAAGATATATCTTATAGTGCCGGCGTCCTGCCACAGAGGTAGCGCGTCTTCCTCGTGATCTGGGCATGTCGGATCCGAGTCCCAGTTAGAGCATGGTTCTATCTGTGAAACGTGTGAATGTGCCCCTCTATAAAAAGGGGCTGTGCAAGCGAATGCGATGATGGGGTTGCTAAAAGTCTTACTTTTGGCCCTAATTGGCGCTACTTCAAATTTGGCTTCTTATTTTGGCCTAAATCCGTTGATCCATTAGCAGGCTTCTCCATGGCAAGTGCCAATAGTAACAATAATAACATATCTTATAAAACTATTTTAGATGAATATAAATATATATTTTGGTGAAGAAATGGTAAAAATACAAAGATTAAAATGAAATCTGCTATGCATATTTCAATATATCATATTAGAGCATCATTTCTTGAACGGCCAAGCACCACTTGCTCGTGCAAGTTAAATTATACTTTTTATTCATTCCAATTGTTTCACTGAATGAGTCACTTTAGTATTATTGCAAACTTTTAATAAATGCGAGACAAAAAACACTTTGCCTCGCATTTATTGTTTGAAAAAAATATCTCACTTCCTATTTATTTCATTTCATATAATCACGCGCTCAAAATGATATTTTTCTAGGTTTTATTTGCTGTAGTCTTTAACTTATTTTTTTTTAATCAGAGCTTATGTAAATGGGATGGCATCACATAACTGAAAGCTGATTATTTGAGATGCTCGGGCCGATAATAAAATTTTTATTTTTCCGCCTTCGGATTTTTGTTGCCTCATTCCCAAAACGACATCATGTTCTGACATGATAAAAATTTCATGTTTTAGCTATTTTTGCTTATTTTAAGGTCATCTATCCCCTGAAAAATGCAAAATTATTTAGTATGTAGATAATTTTAGCTAGACCACGGGAGTGAGTTTTAGTTTGCCCTGAATTGTGTCGTATGATAAAAAAACGTACAAAGAATAATTATACGTGTTGTCTGCCATACAGAATTTTTAAAGCAAATTTTGATCATTGATTAAGTTTTTATTGTTTGATTATGTCACTTGCCATTGGACAAGCCTCTTGCTGATACAGCAGCAGATTTAAGCTGAAAGGAGCGTCTCTTGGTTATGAAGTAGCGCCAGCTAGGGCCAAGAGTACGACTTTGCTACGCACTCATCACACTTTCGTTTGCACGGCTCTTTTTACAGGGGGTACAGTCACACATCTCACAGATAGCACACAGAAGATCAACCAAGCCCGAAACGGGACTCCCAGAATATGAGGAAGACGCGCTACCTCTGAGCCAGAGAGCCGTTCATTGATAAAGTACATTGTACATATTGAAATCTAAATACTACAAATTGTACAATTAAACAATTGTAAATAAAGTACTTTGTGCTTATTGAAATATAAATACAACAAATTTCTTCTAAAAAGATTTCTTAAGATGAAGCTCATTTAAGAAGACTTTTTAAATGAGCTTAAACGGTAAATAAATACAACAACTAGAGAAGCTTATACGGTTTAAGAGAAATAAATATTCATAGGTTATATTTAAATAAGGTAAATATAAACCATCGGGTTGGGTTTAGTAAATAATTAGAAGATGAACTCTTTAATGTTACAGCAGAAATCTGACAACCAAGACAGTAATTTCAGCTGTCCGATATCCAATTTTACCAAACGTTAATTCTGATTTAATTAATATATGACACAGTTGTTTCACTATCGTCAAGTGGATTTTTGTTTCGCTGCTAATTAGCCGTCAAGGCCAAGTGATCAGGATCCAGTGTTTTGAACATTATTGGCAATAAAACGCGAATTTAGATACTGTGTTTTAGGATTCCTTCTTCTTTTTTTTTTTTCATGATTTGCAAAACTGGCCAAATTAGTTTCATACTTTAATATATTCGTAACTTAATCGAGGTTTTAATGATTGATTTTTGTTTAATTTTTTATGCTAGTGATTATGAAAAAATATACGTTTTCATTTATTCGTTCGTTCAATTCCTACTATTAGCTCACATTCTCTCTATATATACATAGAACAAATTTTCAATCGTTAACAAAATACAATACTATATATTGATTCACTCAAGTTCAAGTAAATTTTTTAAAGCTTGTAGTGGATGATATTTGATGTTAATGCAGTTTTTTCCAATATTCATTCATTATTTTTTTATCAATTAGCTAAAAACTAACTTTCTCTCCAAAAATATTTATTTTCCCGCCTCCAGATAAGTAGTAACGTTCAGTTTGTTTCCCCCCCCCATGCTAATGAGGTTAGGTCTTACATGTTTTCGGCCTATTATTTCAAACGATTCTGTTTATTTTCTTAATGTCTCATGCATTTAAAATCAAACATTGTTAATGAATCGATTTTTTCTATTCATTTTGAAGTACTTTCGAATTAACATAATATAGTATAAATAAAATTAAAAATCTCCAATCTGTATTGCTTTATAGTAACTGGCGTAGGAAATGCACGCATTTTGCGTTGCCTTAATTGGCATTGAATCCTCAATTGGTGTTGAAAATTCAACGCTAATGTAATTTTTTTATCAATTTTTTTATAGTAAATACAATTATTAGGCCTGGATATCCTGGTTGGTAGGGCATTGGATTCGCATGTTTTGGGTCCCGAGTTCGAATCTGTCAGTCGAAGATTCTCCGTGTGTGGCGGACGCTAAATCTGCCGTGGTCTCCATGTAGAAAGTAATACTTTTGGGGGTCCTGGGTCAGAGGTAATAATGCTCTGTTCTAGATCTAAACTACGATCTGTGGATGAATGGTCGAAATGCATGAATGAAGTCTCTCTCGTGAAAAGAGTTTATGGCATGTGTGAGCTAGAAATCTGGCTTCTTTCCTTGGGTTTCAGTGGTTTATACCCTCAGAAGCTACTGCACCCCTCCTTCCGTTGTAAAGCGGAACACGACAACAAAAATTGTAATTATTTAATAAAAAGTTACTAAAATAAAATATTCCTTCGTTAACCTAAGTAGGAATTTATTTAAAATAAGGGGATTTGTATAACTTACTTTTTTATTACGTGTATCATAGGACAAAGTGATTAAAGTATTAAAAATTCTTGAGTAATTAATCATAATTATTAGTAAAAGTGATAGATAAAAGTATTATTTTATTATAATAGACTGCATGAAGATGGTAACTTCAAATAAATACCACAAAATTATTAAATAATAAAAAATTATTAATTTACAAGATTTATTAAGTGAAATACAACAAAAAAACTGTTAAATGAAAAATTAATATTCCAATATTTTACAAAAGTAATTCATTATACTTTATTTGATAATGATTTGAATAATTTAATATAAACATTCGTCCTAATAATTTATAATTCATAGAATTTATATTTTTTAATAAATTTATTTATTTGATTGGTATATTAATAATATTTCTTAGTAGATTTGCTTACATGTTTTTTTCTGTCCAGTTCTCTAGGCCACTCTAGTCAACTCTCCGCCGTTACTAAGCCTTGACTAGACTATGTGTGTGTAAACATATTTTGGCAGTTGCGTAACAATTCGAAGAGACTTTTGAAAACTTTAAATCTTATATTATTATTTTCTTATTTATTTCACTACGGGAGGCATTTTATGTACCATGGTGAAGAAGCGATGATGAATTACGTTTTGATAGACGCGCGAAAGAGACCGAGATTTTACCCTGCAGTGTTTTTTTATTTAAGATTTTGATAGGGGTTTCTTTGACACTTGTAGTCTTAGGAAAGAGTAATTAAGGTATCTTTTAAAAGAATATTGCAAGTGCCAGTGTCCTGGCATAGGGATATCGCTTCTTCTCTGTGGTCTGGCTTTCCAGGTCCGAGTTCTTGTTCCGGCAAGGTTGTTCTGTGTTTTATCCGAGAGGTGTGTGTGAATGTGCCTCCCTGTAAAAAGGGGCCGTACAAGCGCATGCGTGAGTGTCCTCCCTATATGAGCTAGAAGTCAGACTTCTGCCCTCGGGTGATCTGGGGTGTTTAGTGGGTGAATTTTGTTATATTTCATCCAATACATAACATGTGACAGGGCTCCGAATACCGACATTTTTAATCACCCTGTATATTGGGAAGTAAAAATGTATACTTATGAGCTATTATTTTATCATGTCAGAACATGATATTGTTTTAGGAATGAGATTTTGTGGCGTCAACAAAAACCCGTAGGCGAAAAATTGAAATTTTATTACCTGCACGAGCGTCTCAAAATATCAGCTTTTAATAACGCGTTGCCATTGCATTTACAAAAACTCTCATTTTAAAAAAATAAGTTAATGACTACATCAAATAAAAGCTAGAAAAATGTCATTTTGAGCAAGAGATTAAACGAAATGAAATGAATAAGAAATGGGATATTTTTTTAAACAATGAATGCGAGACAAAGTTGTTTGGATCGTTTGCAATACTAAAGTGACTCATTCAGTGAAACGATTAAAATGAATAAAAAGTATAATTTAACCTGCACGGTCATGTGGTGCTTGGTCGTTCCAGAAATGATGTTCTGACATGATACATTGAAATATGCATAGCAGATTTCATTTTAATCTTTTTTAAAGTTGATTAAAATTATAATCACTCACAAATTTAATGAAATTTTGATGTTTCTCTCTCAAAAAGACCCTAAACAGAAGAAAATCTTACAGTGGTTTGCAATTTAAAAAATTATTTTTTCAATTATATTCTTTTAATTTCTGTACAGTTATTTGTCTATTTTCGATAGTTAAATTTTTTTAAAATCTTATTATTATATTATAAAAATATATTTATCCATGGGTGAGGAATTCTAATTATTTTCATTGTTACTAAAAATATTTCATCCCAGATTTTTCTTTCGTTGAAAATAGGAAAGTGTGAAGTTACATTTTATATAATGATAAACTGTTTTTTGCTTTATGCTCTTAACAAAACTATTTTTGAAACTTTCTTTTACTCTCAATTAAGTTTAACTTTAAAAGTAAATAATGATGAAAGCTTTTTATAGTGCATCCAATTTTAAATAACTTTCTCAAGAAATTATTTGTATTATTTAAAGTTTAATCATTTTCATTTCAAATTAAAGCCCAAGTTACGGCTAAGCTGAAAAACACTGAATAATGTAAGATTTCTAAAACGTTACATTTAGAAAGGAGTGCCTAAGTGTGTTCAAAACTAATTCGCTGAAAAAGTTAATAAGAGGAAGAAATATAAAATATTTAATTAATAATTTTAGCAGCCATCAATTATGGATAATTAACAGATCGGATCATTCGCTTATTATAACTAAATGAACAACATAATCAACAGAGAAGATTATATTGATGTAAAAGGAAAATCAAATTAAAAGCCGTTTAAAATTGAATCTATCGAAGAAATACACATATATGTATTGCTAATTATCCATCAGACTGTCTGTTCGTGTGTATCATGAATGCAAAAACTCAATCACAAACCAAGTTACATAAATGAAATTCTGAATTAATGAATTTATGATATCGGCACAAAATTGTGAATGTATATCCCAATTTTGATGCAATTCGTACAAAGGATACTGAGTTTTTTTTCTTTCCCTATTGTTAAATTAGGAACATTCAATTTTTGTATAAGCATGTCGAGATACAAAGATCGAGAAAAGGACACTGATTCATTATAGTTAATTCAACAGTAAAAAGACTATGAGGACGTGAGTGATTTATGCGCATATGTTTAAAAACTTTTGATTGATTTAGTTAGGAAATAACCTTGTCTTTCCGATGAAAACTGACAGTTTTAAAATCAGCTATTGCTTTTAGATTTCCCGTTATTATTTGATATTAATACTAATTTAACCAATAAAAGTTAAGATTAGTACTATTATAGTTTGGATTTAATTGCTTTAGTTTTTACATTGCTTTTCATTCAATCCCTTTAGCTGGTCAAGGATGATAACACATTTGACAACATATTTCAGTTATTTTACTCCTTTGTTTAAAAAACAATTTTTGTATAATTACTAAGTCTTAAAAAGATTTTAATCAGCTTTTCAATTCTGTTTCCATTTTGGCTTCAGAAAATCGTAATCAGCTCAACTTCAATAAATACAATGAAGGGGAAAAAACTATTTTCTTGATATTATAACAAACAATATTTTTTGCATCTTAATTGGTTCCTTTCAAAATAAAAATACATTATATAGTTGAATTTTCCATATAAATAAATAATTTTCCAAAGAAGGCATGTAGGAAATCATGAGCTTTACTTGATCATGAACACTGAAATAGTCCATGGGCATTGGTTCTGCAGTTTTTCGTACCGTTAACCTAAATTTGAATTGATTACTCCATTTATCTTTTCGTCATCAATTTTAATAAGCTCTACAAACTTGAGAGAATTAATCCCCATTTGTAATGATAATCTTATAAATAATAAAGAATTGTGAAAATGCAGCTTCATCCTCCATTTTCTAACTTGTTCAGTGCATCTTGAATTTTCTAGTATTTTTAACAGTAATTTCTGGTAATATTTTAAAAATAATTTTAGGCTATTTTCTAGCAGTAATTTTTAGTAGCATAGTTTAACTCAACTAATTCTTGTTTGGAAGCAAGGTCAAGGAGGTTAAATTATTCTAAGACTGACGTTGTAATTGTGAACTCAGATGACGAGATCTCTGATCTCGCTGATAACGAGATCAGCTCTCTCTCTCTCCAAACATTTGTGGTGGAAGCTTAATAAGCCACATAACATCCATCGGACATAAGTATCACTTTTGTATAATGGTTGTGTTACTCAGCTACAAACTTTAATATTGCTATTTCGGTCCGCACGCTCAAATCTAACCCTTCAACAACAATGGTAACTCGTGACCTTGAATAAGAAACTTTCATACAGCTTTTGTGGTGTCCTCTATCTGCAGAAAAGGTCGTGAAATGCATTAAAATAAAGCCAACATCATCAATATGCTTGCCGTACACTTGACGCAAAAGGCATCGTTCCTCTCACCACCATCTCACTGGTAGGAGAGTATGTGGTGAAAGTTTCATAAGCCAGATAACCTCCTCCTCCGTACAAAATTAGTTAATTTGTAAAGTGATTATGTTACTCGGCTACAAACCAGAAAGTTAAGAGTTCGAATCTAGAGCAAAAATACATATATCTCACACATTCGTGCGACACCAACGACGAAATTTTGTCCATATAGAAGCTAAATAAGGAAAAAAACTTTTATCTCAGTTGAAAAATGCTTCTAACTCTAATAATTGCCAAATTTTGCGCGTATAACTTGAAAAGAGCCCATCGGATCAACCATATTCCATCTTAAAATGACCGAAATTCTTAGAATAATAATTATACAAAATAATTAAAAGCTAATATTAATTATATCATTACAAATTTTCAAACTGTTTTAGTTTTTTTAAAAAATGTAAGAAATTCTAAACTATTTTTTCTTGAAAATCCGCAAAAAACAATTATTGTTTGTAACCGTCACTTTTTCTCAGTAGTCAAAACAAAACTACGGATACCGTATTTATTTGCGATAGATTTATGCATTGCTCATGTCAAATAATATAGAATGGGTTTATTGACAATTTTAAAGAAAATGAAACAAAAAGAAAAAGAAATGCGACTTTTGATGTTGTATCCTTTAAAGCTTCGATTTTTGTTGCTTTTATTTTACAGTTGAACAAATAGAACCATATGTAACTGTCAAATTGTTTTGCTCAAATTATCTTTTATTTGAAACTAGCTAATAAGAATTTACTTTATATAAATATTGAAAATATTCTGATACATGTGGTTTTAACTTGAAAGGACTTTATTTTCCCTTGAAATAGTTTCGATTGATACCGGAAGTAATTTTTTGTACTTCTCTTCAAATAATTTTTAAAATAATATCATTTGCATTTTTTTTGTTTACTATACAATTATTTTATTTACTAATCGAGTAGTTATTAATGAAAAATTATTAATTATCCATTAAAGCCTTCCTTCATATAAATTTCTTAGCATTAAATTTTCGTAAGTTCAAAGTAAATTTTGAGAATATTACTTATCTTGTGCAATTTTCTGTATATAAATGTATTATTTGGTGTTTGTTCACATTTTATGTTTGCTTCTGATTGAGGTCTTTAAAAAATAACTAGGTAGCAAATGTTTGCTTTTTTAAAAAAATATCTATACATGTTGATAAAAAGAAAGTTCAAAACAATATTGATACTTGGTAAATTTAGATAATCCGTGGTTGTTGAGATTATGTGGCTGAAAAGTAAGCATCATGAGTTATCAAACAAATCTATTTTAATAAATTAGGAGACATCAACTGTATATTATTTTTTGCTATCTTGTTATCTCTGTCTTGAATCACTCTTTGTTTTATATTTTCCCCTTTCTCAGAAAATCCATATATCTACCTGAGGTCGAAAGAAAGCTACATTTTCTTGAAAATTGTGCAATTATGTATTGAAACTTTAATTTCTTATCTTTTGTCGTAGGTGCATATTTGATGTTATTCTTTTATGATTGTATATGTTTAAATACATATGTGCTGTTTTTGATATTATTTTGAAATAAATCAGTTTTTAATAATATTTTCCCCTAAACTGTATTAATCAGAATAATCATTTTAAATATGCAAAAAGTAGTTCAAAAAACAAATTGTTGTAACATTACTTCAGAGCAGAATAATAAAACATTTAAATATTTGAAGAGGGGTCGCCCCCTCCACCTTATTTACTGATATCCGAAAAAATCTGCATTTTTATCTCTGTTTTCCCTAAAGTGTAACTTATATTCTTTATTGTCAGTTTTTTATTTAATTCTCTGCCAATTTTAAATTAGGATTGATGCTGGAAATAAATAAATGCATTTTAATTTTGCTTTTAAAATGTATTTTGTTCCTGAAATAGTATAATTTTAAGGAAAATCAATTAATTCATCAAAATAAAAAAAATGCTTTGTTCTATTGTTAGACTTAACTTTTTCCTTGCAGTACAAATATTGTCCTAATAGATATTTTATATTTGCTGTGTTAATAAATGATTAAAAATTTCTCTCCTTCTTCAATAATCTGTCTCTGCTTTAAATACTTAATTGATCATTACTTTATGGACTAAGTTTGAAATCAGGAAAAACTAGAATAATAATTCCTAGATGGTAGGAGAAATTTCAGATATTACCTTTTAATTATATGAAAACGATAATAATAAAGAAAGTGTTTTTACTATCAAAATCTCTTGTACTAGAGATTTTTCATTTTCTTCTTGTTTTAAAGCTTAGTTTTAATGCATGTAGTAAGACTATATCTATATTATAAAAATGGCAGCCATAGCTACAACTTCATTAGATATGAAGAAGAATAACAATTTATTGCACTGAATAACTCTGTAATATGACAGGTGACCATCAATTGGCTGTCTATTAATAGTTTGGGGGTATAACCTGAATTTGCCATAGCAATTCTGCATTTTTAATAAATTTAAGCAAATAAAAGTTAGTATTAAACATGATTTTAATTTTAAAGAAGAACATATTTCTTTTTAAAATGTATCTTTATATCTTTATTTACATATTGCTCATAGGGATAGTAAAAAAAAAATCCTTTCCGGAGAATTAACTACATTATATTAATAAGCGTAATAAAAAAAATTAAATAATTTTTTTTCTATACAATTTGTGCAACGACTTTTTTTATTGATGTAACTTAATATAAAATTGGAAAAAAAAAATTATCATATATAAATATAATATGAAATAAAGGCAAAAATGTGAAAATTGATTTGAATAGTTATTTCATTGTTCCAAAATATTGCTTGTTTTTTATGGTTTTTAATTAATATTTATCAAATTATTTTATGTTTATAATACTCTTTTTAGAATGTGATTCAAAATTGTTGTTTTATCTTGTATACCTTAATTGATTTTAAGAGGACTTGATAATGCTGGTAAAACTACAATATTAAAGAAATTTAATGGTGAAGATATTAGTGTTATATCTCCAACCTTAGGTTTCAATATAAAAACTCTAGAACATAGAGGGTGAGTTATCTCCTTCTTTTTCCAATTTACATATAGAATGTTGTTAAGATTCTTCTTTTATTTACTTGTATTATCACTTTTTCCAGTTTTAAGCTGAACATGTGGGATGTTGGTGGGCAGAAATCTTTAAGATCATATTGGAGGAATTATTTTGAGAGTACTGACGGACTTATTTGGGTTGTAGATAGTGCAGATCGCCGAAGGCTACAAGATTGTAAAGATGAATTGCATACTCTGTTACTGGAGGAGGTAATTTTATAAAATTAAATCTTTATTTAATTAGCATTAAATCATCAAATCAATTTGCCTAGGATAAATTTTTCTATAGTCATTGATGCTTTGTTTTTTACATCTCTTAAAACTTTTAGTTAACTGTGAAAACCAAGCATTTGTAATAAAATTTTAAAAAATCCTCTGTTTATTATTTTGAAGCTCATATTCCTTTATAAATTTCTTCAAACATTCTACATATTATGAATCATAAGTTAAATAAAAATTGAGAACTTATTCTCCTTGATTGTACTGTCTACTTCCACATAAAAATAATACTTGTACTTATTGAAATAATCTTGCTTGTATACTTAATGTAGTAAGCTGTAAAATTGAATTGTATACTCTGTTGCTGGAGGAATTAATTTGCCAAGTGTCTCAATTCGTATCATGGGGGGAAAACTCCTAATTTACCATCTATTAATGTTAAAATTTCCTTAATTTTTTTAAATTTTCTCTTTGCTATTTTTTGATTTTATCATTTAATGTTTTCTTTGAAAACATTTCCCAAAGAAAAACAATCATTTCACAGTTTAAAGAATTTAGCAATCTCATTTGTTTGTTGAAGTATTTTCTAATTTCTAGAATTTCTAAAAAAAACTTATTTAGCAAGAATTATGAAAAAACAACAACATTTATTTCATGTAAAACCTTAATATTCATTTGTCTAACAGAAACTGTATTATCTAATGAAATGAAATATATCCTTAGATAATTAGTGCCAAGTTTAAGAATTTTCTTTTAAATAATTAATTTTTCAGTATTAATGTGCTGGGAAATATTGGTTCATTTTTTTATTATTATAGAATTCAGAATATTAACAATTTGTTTTTAATTAAATATGAGGCTTTCATTTTAGCGATTGTCTGGTGCCACATTGTTAGTGTTTGCCAACAAACAAGATTTACCTGGAGCTCTTACTGCTGAAGACATAAAAGAGGTAAAAAATCATTCTCTTTAATCTGTTATACTGGCCTACTATGTTAAGTTTTCAGAAACTAAAGTTACTACATATTATTAATTTGATAGTACTCAATAAAAACAAATCTAACAAAATTTGAAATTTGATTTTAACGTTAAAAATTCTAAAATTATATAAATTACTTAATTTGCATTTCTTTCTTCACCTTTTTTCCAAGTTCCCTTATTTATGTCTTAATATTTGGACAGCACTAGATATATTGTATAAATGTGTAATAAGAGATTGCATCAATCTGCATTTGTCAAATCTTTTCCCAGTGGGAAATCTAACATTCGTATTTTTTATCATTAAGTAAGTGAAGTTATATTACAGTGCTTCAGAAGTGTATGAAAAATATTGGCTATTTTTGTTTCATTTATACAGAAAAAAAATATTCTAACTGTACGAAAAGGCGTAAAGGCATACATAGGCAAGCCATTGTATGTGTGACATTAAAATATTGCATGGAGGTGCAATCTATGTTGTAATAATAACTAAAAGCAAAAAAGTGATGTATAAAATTTGACCTTTCAAATCATGTTTTAAATTTTCTCATTGAAGATTTTTTTCCTAACAGTTATGGTTTTTATCAGAGTTGGAATAAACCCTAAAGGCTCTTGTAGTAGTAATGTAAATCTCACAATCTTTTTTTCCATTCTGAACTTTAAAAAACAATTTTATTAGTAATTTTAATTTATTCTGCATATAAATAAATTTCAGTACCAAATTTGGATAAACTGTGAAATAGCATAATGCTTAGTTGCAAATTACTTTCTAAGAAGTGAAGTTTAATGTATATATCCATATATATTCACACAGTTGAAATTTAAAACTTAAAAAAAAGTAGTTAAGATCAGTTTAAATAATTTCAGTTATAAAGTTTGACATATTTGCATACTTTAAATTTATAAAGCATCTTTTCTTTCTTTCTTTTTTAGAATTTTAAAGTAATTTCATACAAATTTTATTAATGGTTATTATTTAGAAATGTTACTGAAATAATGCTCTTCCCCTGCAAAAAATAATAATTGAGGTTTGATTAATCTGACCTTTTATTGGTAATTAATATTACAAATATAATAAACAAGGCTCATTGATATGAAAAGATGGTACGCAGGGAAATCAGTGTTAGCAGACTGCCACTGGATCTTGTAGTTGAAGCAACTGCAGATTCATATTAAGGCAATAGTAAAGAAAAATGTCAAAATTATATTGTATTTTCATAATTAGAGGAGCATCTTTTCACTTTCTTTTCTGCAACCTATATTACATCAGATCCATTTTTAAGTTAATTTTAATAATAATTAACATGTCTTGTAAACCTGGATTGATTCCAAGTTTTAATCATATTTTCAAACTCAGCAGTCAAAATATTTTGGAAACATTATTCTTACTTTGTTTGAAGCAAATAAAATATTAAACTGTAGGTTATCTTAGTAGAAAATAAATAATTTCCATTTGTCTTTTTGTTTTATTTAGCTATTGGAATTAGATCAAATCAAGACTCACCACTGGCGTATAATTCCTTGCAGTGCAGTAACTGGAGAAAATCTACTGCTTGGAATAGACTGGATTCTGGATGATATTGCTGCCAGAATATTCACTCTTGATTGATCACATAAATGCTACCCATTTTATATTTCAAAGGAATATCAAAAGTATTCAAAGTTGTGATGATGTGAAGTCCCAACCTATTGTAATTTAAACTATAGTTGATGTGGCACAGGGATTCTGAATATGACTTCTGCAGAATGTATTTACTACTTTTCTTAAGTTAATGGTAATAAATAACACAGAAAGCCTTTCAAAATATATGTTTTTTTAAACATGTTTTGCTTACTTCATAATAATCCATACCGTTTTGTATAAACAACATGTAGTAACTCTAAATTTTGTTGCCAACTACTTTAAATAAATTGATTATTAAATAGTATTTAGTATAACAAAATCTGTAAAAAGTTTAAAATGTTTTCTTTAGTTATTTCATTGGGTTATACGTATTTTTTAATTTTCATGAACTCAAAATATATGAATATTACCGATTAAATCTCTTCATGATAGCAAGTATTTTATCAGTCTGTATATTGCAATATGGTAAATTTACTTTCATTATGCCTGTTTATATATTTTGATTTCTTTACAGGCTCAAAATTAAGCTAATATCAAGTTCTAGACATATATTAAAAGAAATATTTTTTTAAAAAATTTGATCCAGTGTGAAAGAAATTATTTTAATAATAATAAAAAATTATGGTGATAAATGATATTTGAATTAAGTTATTGAGAGTTTCCCCCCTTCTTTAACAATAAAAAAAGTTGGAGATTTCATTTCCGCATAAACTTTGCTTTTAGTAATTTTGTAAAATGCTTCAACAACAAAACAGCTTATAAAAAAATAAGCTGTTCATTGTACTAATTTAAAATGTTTAATTTTGAAACAAATTTTTGTGTGATGGCTGAAACTTTTTTGTTTGACGGCATTACGTTTATTAATATTATACACATACATGTTATTATTTTTTTCGTAATGATTGGCTGTGCAAATTGAAAATAATTATAATAAATATTAAAATTTTTTCAAAAATCTAGTCAAAGATTTTTGAAAGTTATTGGCAGTTTTCAACATTTTTGGAAAGATTCGATTTATACTGTTATTGTGGCCTTTTTCTGTGATTCTAATATAAAACTTTATGTTATGAAATATAATGAAAAGCTTGTTACAATTTTGAGCTATATTCACTGAGGTTTTTTTTTTTTTGTATTTATTTGAACATTTTATATACTATTTGTGTACATGCAACTAATATAGAAAATGTTATCGGTAATGAATACACTCCAGATGAAGTACAAAGTACTACAGTTTCTGACTATGTATGTTACATGTCTTGAGTAGCTCACCTAGAGCATTTATTAGGAAAAAAATATAGCTTGTAAAATATTTCGTATCTGTGGTATAGCAATTGAGTAATGTTTGAGAATTTTATTAATTCGCAGAACTTGGGTAAAATATTGTACACAATAATGTATTTGCATGTTTTGAAGAAATCTGTATCACATGTTTCTGATATGGTTTTATTGTGGCACTTTTTATGGCAGTTTTGTAATTTCTTTTTCTCATGGTGTGTTCATATACACTTATAAGAGATGGCAGACTGACGATGTGTTATTATGCTGAAAGTTTAGGTGTTTTTCTCTCCTGCCATAAGTTTTAGGTTTTCTATCTTTTTAACTTGAAACAATAACATTATTTAAATTCTGTTGTACTTAGTAGGAAAATTTATATGTTTAGAATATTTTTTATGGAATTTGATATGTTAAACTACATTGTATTTCTTTTACTTATTGAGAATGTCAAATAGTTACAGATATCCAAATATCAAATAATGAAATGCAGTTATCTTTGGAAAGCGAAATCAGAGATTTATTATTTTTCATTATCATTTTCTTAAAGTTTATGTGATTGAATTCTTCATGTTTTATCACTAATTTTCAAGTGATCATAATAATATGCAATCAAACGAGAAACATTACAAAACCTTTTAAACTATATAAAAAAAGATTAGTTTTATGTGAGATTATTGTTAATTAATAGAAAATATATTTACACTATATATGAGATCTTTTAAGAAAGGTTTTTGTATATATATATTTATTATATGTTAAAACTTCTGTTTGACTCTTGGCAAACAATTTTTAACAATTTAAACAATTTTTTATTCATGTGTGATTTATATTTTCAATGTATACTTTTTTCTATGTTAAAAGCAACTTTGTGTTATTTAGATGTCATGCATTTTGGAATAAAATTTTATCAAAAACTATTTTATAGTAAGTTTTAAAATTAATTTAGAGATTAAACATTCAGTATTTGAAAAGAATTTTTAATACTACTTATGTAATAATAATTTTTAAAAAGTCTATAAAATGAAAAATAAATTGTTTTCTTTTATTTTAAAAAAAATGGCATAGTTTCATTATGCTTGCTTTAACAATTTAATAATTATTTGAAAATCTGTTAAAGCTAACATTTTGAAATCTCTCTTGAAGTTACATTGAATTTTCTTGTGACCAAACTATCATCAAAGTAATATCCCTTTATTTAAAATCTTTTAGAGAAATCACAGAAAAATATAGCATAAAACTAACAGACTTTATTTTTTAAGAAAGATCTATGAACAATAAACAATAGGTTCATACAGAAAGTATTTTAATACAAGGTACAAGTCACCAAATCCAAAACTATTCAGATATCCCCTACTTAAACTTTTGATTTGTTATGAAAAAAAAAGTAAAAATTATTTTAAACACTTGTAACATTTATAAGTTTACTCGTGTTTAGATTATTGGTTCAAATTATAAATTAAAAATTCTTGTTTGTTGCAACAGTCCATAAAAAATGTTTTGTTGATTTATTTACTTTTATTTGTCAAAGTGTAAACTGCTTCTAGGACTTATTTTTCAATCGGTGATAATTATTTAAGTGAACTAATAAGTTTATATCTTACAATTATATTTATAAAAATAAATCTAATTATGTATTGGCAGTATTAGCATTGACTGAAAAATAATGCCAATATTGTTTATGCATTGGGGAATTAGCATTGAAAAATAGATTATTAAGTATAATTAATATTCTAATGCATTTCATTTGTTAATTATAAGTTACTTATGGTATTTTTCTTTATAATCTATCTCGCCATTGTAATTAACAATTACTGCAAAAACATGCAATTATTTTTATGATACTTTAATCATATATATATAAGGAAAATCATTTGCATTGAGTCTTACCTAGCTTAATTCCAGATTTAGATTCCTGAGTTCCTTAAACCTGGCAGAGATTTATCTTACAAATAAAGCTCTTGTGATATTATTTCAATTTTACTGAGTTGAATCAACTTGCTATATGCCTACTGGAAATGATGGAATATAATATTTCAAATATTTAGTATAGTTTTAGTGGCTAAAATTATAGATTTGCTTTAAATTAGTTACCTGCTTGATTTCATGAATCTCCATATCTAAAAAATATTGACAGACTGATCCTCACCCTAAAAGAGGAAATATTTTATCAACTAGTTGACTTTAATTTCTTTAATTTGCATCTAAGTTTCTGCGCAAAATATGCGAGAAAATTTAATTCCTTCCTAATGGAGCAGGCAATAATATCTGGTATCAAAGTATGAAATTTAAAATCTCTATTTTGGATCTTATATAAACAGATTTCTTCTAAAATTATCATCAATAACTTTCCCTTAACATGTTTTTCAGTCACCTCTTAATGTTCAGCATAAATATACATTAGAAATTATTTGGAATAAATGAGCATTCATGAATAAATTTTCTTTTAAATTTAGAAATACAGTGGCTTTGCACAAAATGCAGCCTTTTGTCCAGATTTAGACTTGTTCAGAAATTATACCTATATACACTGAAGAGCTAAAAAAACTAGTATAGGCATGCATATGCAACCAATCAGAAAACGGAGCTGCAGTCGCCAATGCTTATATAAGATAAAAAGTGCCTGGCACAGATGTTAGATTAGCTATTCCTGCAACAATGACTGGTTATAAAGATTTAAGTGAGTGTGAACATGGTATGATAGTCAGCGCACAAGAGATGAGACATAGCATCTCCAAGGTAGCAATGAAATGGGTATTTTCTTGTATGACCATTTCACGAGTGTGCCATGAATCCGATAAAACATCACATCTCCGACAAAATTGATTCCAGAAAAAGATTGGGCAAGAAAGGAACCAACACGATTGGGGAGAATAATTAAACTTAACAGAAATGCAGCCCTACCACAAGTTGTTGCAGATTTCAATGTCGGTACATCAAAAAGTGTCAGAGTGCGAACCATTCGATATGGGCTTTCGGAGCGAAAGGTCTACTTGATGATTGCACAACATAAATCTTTACCCCTTGCCTGGGCTTGTCAACACCGATTGTTTTCAAATTTTATCGAGTTGATGGTCGTGTACGGGTATGGAGACAACCTCATGAATCCAGGGGACTATTCAAACTAGTGGAGGCTTTGTGATGGTGTGGGACATGTGCATTTGGAGTGATATGGAATCCCTGGTATGTCTAGATACGAATCTGACAGGTGACTTGTACATAAGCCTTCTGTCTGATCACCTGCACCCATTCATGTCCAATGTGCATTCTGACAAACTTTGGAAATTCCAGCAGGACAATGCGACACCCCGCACTTCAAGAATTACTACAGAGGGGCTCCAGGAACTTTCTTCTGATTGAAACATTTTCGCTGGCCACCTAAATCCCCAGACATGAACATTATCGAGCATATCTGGGATTTTTTGCCATCTTCTGTTCAAACAAGATCTCCACCCACTCGTAATCTTACAGATTTATATGGACAGCACAGCAGAATTCATGATACCAGTTACCTCAAGCACTACTTCAGACTTTAGTTGAATCCATGCCACATCATGTTGTGGCACTTATATGTGCTTGCAAAGGGCCTACACGATATTAAGCAGGTATACCAGTTTTTTTGGCTTGTTAGTGTATATTAGTTATTATTAATAATAAATTAGTGGAAAACATATTAAAGAAGAAGCAACCAATTCAATACCTAATAATTAAAATATATAAAGGTTTCACTTTACTAAGCAAGACACAATGTAGCTTTTTAGTTGCATCCTTTTTCAGCATAACATACTGATTTTTGGTCATTGGGATATGTTAAAAACATAGGCACAGTATCCAACTAATACATGATAGTGGAATCATTCAGACATGAATGGTAATTTATAAATCTTCTAAAATTATTCAGAATTTTATTATAATATTTTAATTTCCTTTAAATATTTAAATTTTGCTTTTGGTACAACAGCCAATATTTAGAAAGTGTATTTATAGCTTATCTTGAAAAAAGAGAAAGTAAAGTAAATTTAAAATAACTGTATGATATGACATAAATATACAAAGATCACATAGGTTGTAGATTCACTATAATTATTATCGTACAGTTAGGTTGCAACAAGATTCCAGTTATGGTTTTATTGTACATTATATATATATATATATAGAGAGAGAGAGAGAGAGAAACTATTTTACAGTCTTATTCAAATTTCATAATAAGAGAGAAACTGATATTTTCTGTCTTGTCTGAGTACAAATGAAGGAACTGATATTTTCTGTCTTTGTTGTCATTCAAAGACAAAATGCTTGTACTGTCATTCAGCAGCCAGCTTTTGACAAACTTTTCATTTTTCTAAATTGATATATATGATTCTATATTAAAATAAAATTAGGATCAAATTATTTGACCTTAAATATCATTTCATACGCAATAAAGATTATGTAATTATTCAAGTGGGCAACTCTTAAAATTAAATAAATATATACCATTTATTCCAGTAATTGTCTTACAGGATAATAGAAATAATTGTGAATTATTCTTACCTTGTTCAAAAATTTTTAAGCTTTCTTTTTAGTGAAATTGAGCTATACTTTATGAAATTGTCGATAATAAATTAGTTTCAGAATGTTCATGATTTTTCTTTAAAAAAAAATGAAGCATTTTATTTTCAAATAGAAAGAAATTCAATATCAAACTGAAATGGATGACTTTATGTATGAAGGACTAAAATGATAAATGTAAAAACAGATTCCTAGATATATTTTCAGTTAATTTCATTGATTATCAAATCAACAAACATCTTCATGTTGAAAGAAGAAAGGGGGAAGGGAAATTTGCGATTCTATTCTTTTCAAACACATTCTCAGCAATTATATAAACTTACTTAATCAATATTTAGATTATGAAAGTTTGTAAATTGTATACAAATACAGAAAATAAAAACAACTTTAAAAATGAAAATGACAACATAAATAATTTTATATATTTATTACAAATATATAATTTTATAAGTGATTATACATTATATAAATTTCTTTATAAAAATATGTTTGTATAAAACAAAATCCATACTTTCATCTTAATACATAATAAATCAATGTTTCTATTCCAAAATATATATCAACTTTTAACAAAAGCAGATATTACTAGTGTCTCAAATAAAAGAAAATCTAAATCACATGCACACAAAAGCATACTATAACAAAACAAAAGCAACCTATATGCTTTAACATAAGTGAAGAAATTATAACAATTTGGATGAATCACTGGGGATATCCTATTCCAACATAGTGGCCAAAGTGATCTTCAGTAGTTAAACAATTCACTAAAATTTCAGCCAAATCATACTTAGAAATAACTCTACCAACAGCTGCTTCATTTTTTATTACATAATTTCCTCTTGCTGGCTCTTCTGTAAATGGAACAAAATAAATATTAATTATACATGATAACTTTTTTGTTGTTGTAACAAATGCTTACATAAACATACAAGGAGTATGTATTATTATTTTTTTTTTAAACTTAATCAGAGGAAACTTTTCAGTTTTATCAAATGCATATTTACCAGCAATGTGTGGAGGAAGCACAGCTACCCACTCTCTGTCACATTCTTTTAATGCTTGCAGCATTCTCTCATGATCTTCAGTAATAGGAATATATGGTTTGGGCACTTTTTCTCTTTCCCAAAAAAGGAAAGCTGAAAAAATGAAATCAATACTTTTAAATCAATGACAATTCTTAATAAAACAAATAGCAAAATTTAATATATCACATGATTTACTAATTTTATGAATATTTATAGTCTAATCTTATCAATATATATAATCAATAGTTATAGTTTCTTATGTATCTTTTACCAGAGAAGAGAAACATAAATATGAAAAGCATATTATATTATTTGCCCCTTAAATAAACATTATTAAATAACTTAAACTTAATTTGAACTAATGAGAAACATAAAATAAACTCAATAATTTGTTTTTTGGAAGATTACATTATATCTTTAATTATTTCTGTTAAAAATGAAAATAAATTAGTAGTAAAACAAATATGATTCAATAAAACTATTTTCCAATTCTGAGTTTCTCAATACAATTTTGTTCAAATATTAGCTTTCAAAGAGAGGTGAGAAAGCAATTGTGAGTTAAGGAGGTAAAGTACAATTCTATATGGCATATGAAATAAATTTTATTGCAAGTCAGTGAATTAGTTTGTAATTTCTTATTTTATTCCAAAACTTAACATGTAAATTAAATTTTTGCTATCATTAGAACAAGTTCTTTAACATAAGAAGAACTTACATGAAATACAGCAGGTAACTCTTTTTACATTGTGCTTCTTCATTGCTTCCAAAATATTTTTAGTTCCATCTGACATCACTGTTGTAGGACCTAATTTAAATTCATAACAATATTTAATTTTTAAATATATAAGTAAAGGTACTGTTATTTTTAAGATTTGATGATAATATATATAAATTCCTTATCTATTTTTTTTAAAAAACTGTAATACAATTTAATTCACTTTAGAATTACAAACATCAGGGTTTACTTATTTTGAATTTATGACAATACAAAAGAACAGAAATAAAAAACAAAAGAATAGAAATTCTAAAGTGTTTCATAAAAGCAATATGTAAAGATAAAACAAACTTACAATTGTGATGAACATGAAACTGCATGTTCTTAAAAAAATGCATAAGGGATTTATTTTAATTTTTTATTTTAGGGATTAAATATTTTTTTAGGGATTAATTATTTTTATTTTTTATTTTATAGGGATTTATTTTTTATTTAAGGGATTTATTTGTTTAAAATCAGTGTGACTAAAACAATGACTTTTTTTCAGTAGACAAAAAAATTCAAGGAACAAAGGAACTATCATTGATGAAACATTCTATTTAGGATGAAATACTTCACTGCTAGAAACAGTAGTTATGAATAAATACTGCTTCTATCATTATTGTTATTAATAATAATATATAACAAGGGCAACAGAATTTTTAAAAAATTATATTCACTTTTTATTAGCAAAACTTATGCACAATCTTAACTTGGAAATTTATTTAGGAATGCAGTCAGAAAGGATTTTAACTCTGAACAATAAATCAATGGATGTGGTGAAATGTTAAGTCTCACTGGCATGAGCTAGAAGTAATCTTACATTCGACAATCCCATTCAGCTAGCCAAATAGGAAAACTGATTAATTATAAGAATAGAAATATGCATGGAAACAAAAACAGGCAAATTCAAAATAAAATATTTTTTTTCACACAGTAGCACAATTTTCCCAAAAGAAATGAGAATTTTAAAATTTGCATAAACAATAACATTTATAATATAACAAAAATAGAATGGATAAGGTATAATAATAATTTTTAAAAAAAACTTACTCAGGTCATTTCTTGTACCCAAAACAATAATAACTCCATCCTGACTTTCAACAGCTTTATTGACATCATCTTTATTAAGAACATCACCTTGAATAATATTTTGAGGAGTTACTTTGCCAAGTTTTGCCTCGTCTCTAACAAATGCTGTGACTTCATAACCTAGTCATATTTCCAGGGAAAAATTTTAAGTATAGAGAAAATAGAATGATACTTACATATTCAACAAGCTTTATAATTCTCAACAAAAATGGGAATTTCATAGTATTTTAAGAAAGAACAACTGAAAAGATTTATATGCATATGTTTCAACTTTATTAGAAAAAAAAATCAATACAAATTAAAAATATATTCATACAAAATATGAAATTTTATTTAAATATGAAATGGGAAGCAGCAATTCGGCCCATTTCTATTCAGCAGTATATTTTGGAGGTCTCTTTTCTTTAAAAGCCTTTAAGCCTTCAACACGATCTTTAGTTCCAATAGTTTGTGCATAATAAGCTTGCTCAAATGCTAATCCACTTCGCAAGTCAACATCCAAACCTCTATCAATTGCCAATTTTGCCAGTCGAATAGCAATGGGTCCTTGACTTTTAATTTCTTCAGCAAGTTCTAAAGCCTTTTTAAAAGCACTATCACCATCCGAATTTTGTTCTACGGCATGATTTGCTAGACCGATTTTGAAAGCTTGATTGCCATCAATAATACGAGAAGTAAAAATTAATTCTTTTGCAATGGCAGGTCCAACAATTCTTGCGAGTCTTTGAGTTCCACCACCACCTGGTATTATAGCAAGTTTAGTTTCTACAAGTCCCATTTTCGCAGATGAAGCTGCAACACGCATATCACAAGCAAGGGCCATTTCCAATCCTCCCCCTAGGGCATGTCCATCAAGGGCAGCAATAGTGGGAATGGGTAAGTCCTGCAAATCTGTGATGGACTGACGAATTTTGGCAACAAAAGGTCCAACTTCCGCCTCTGGCATGACTGCACGTTCTTTCAAATCAGCTCCAGCGCAGAAGACACCTTTTACTAAACTGTGTATGACAAGAACACGAGCATCTTTATCGTATTTAATACTATTTATTACTTCAAATAATGAAGCAATGGTTTGCTTTCCTAAAGCATTTTTCGTTTCAGGACGATTCAAACCCAAAGTAATAATGCCTTCGCGATCACCAGAATGATGCTGTAAAATAAATCCCTTATAATCAGAAACACTTAAGTTACGCACTGTTTTTATTAAAGGTAAATAATTACTGCGATAAAAGGCAGGTTTTAAAATTGGAAATGTTTTAAGAAGCAACATTTTGAACAATATATCATTAACGATCAATATTGTTTACTTTACTGATAAACAGTATACACGTGACCGGTATAAACTGCTGCCCTCTATGGGACAATAAAGATAATTTGACGAATGATAATAAAAGTACAAAATTATATTACCCTTTTTTATAGCAGCTTCAACCGTAGCCAATCCAGTATTACCAGACGCACCAAATATAGCAACTTTTTTTACTACAACAGGCATTATTTGACAATTACCAATTTCCGTTTCCTCTGACAAAGGCGTTAGCTAGCTGCTAGTGATTTGTTGATACTGCAATGAAAAAAAAGTTGCAGTTATGATTATCATGTATCTGATAACGAAAAAAGTTTTTTTTTTCTTTCGAAACCTTTTGAATTCTTGAAAGAAGTAGGGTATTGGGATTTATAGCAACAGTGGCTGTTATCCCCTGTTTCAAATACGTAGAACAAAATATAAATTAAACACAAGAGAGCGCGCACGCACAAAAACAAATTGAAGTTTCAGTCGGTTAACAGTTAATGAAGTTTGTTCAATCAGTTGAATGAAGTTGCAGTGAGTCCGCTGATGAGATTTAGAACATTTCCAGCAGTTCCAATGGAAAGAAGAGGTACAAAAAGTCAGAGCAATTTAATGTGGTAAAAAAAAATTAGTAGATGTTGAAATGCTTCAACGCTTGAAGAGAAACTTGAAGATTGACCTTGTTTGCAGTTATTTTACCCAGAACATTTTTGAAGGAAATATCGTGTTTATCTAATTGGAGAAATGTCCACAATTTGTCTCTATAATATGAATACTTTTTGCACGAGAGAATTATGTGTTCAATATCATTTATGCTATTACATTCATGACAAAGAGGATCATTATGAAGGTTAAAGCGATTTAACAATCCTGGTGTTATAATTGTTTTGCTGATTAGTCTGGCCAAGACAACATCTTCCCTCCGATTTTTGGACCAGGGAGACAGCGCTTCAATGCTTGGAATGTCACCTAAAGAAATGAAATATTTACTATTTCTATAATTATTGATTGTGATCTGATATGTCTCTTTCTTGAGGCTTGAAATAATGTCTTCAGGAGAGATCCATTCAATCCATGGTGTATTTTCTGTAACTTCTTTGGCTAAGCGATCTGCAAGCTCGTTCCAGGTTATATTCGAATGACCAGGTACCCACAGGAAGGAAATTTTTTGATTTAATTTGGTTAAAGATTCAACTTTGGATGCTATACGTTGGATAATTTTTGGAGACTGAAGCGAAATGTTCTTCAACGATGTGAGAGCAGAGAAGCTATCTGTAAGAATCAAACAATCTTTCCCAGGGATAACAAGAACCTCCAATGCTTCAGCAATGGCTAAACTTTCAGCAGTAAAAATGGAATTCACAGGATGGACTCGAAACATGAATTTTTGTTTAGAAGAAAAACCAGCAATTGAAGTGTGCTGGAGAGTTTTGGATGCATCAGTAGCAATAATAAAATGATCAGGAAAGCAATTCCGAATACATTCATTAAAATAACTATTAATTTCTATCAAAGATAGATTTTTATTTTGGAATTTAAAATCCGTGAGAAAAATTTGAAAGTTATTTGAGCTAGTTATAGGGTTTTCCGGCAAGATGATAAATTGGTTGGTAGAAGCATTAAAGTTCTTGAGAATAAGGGAAGTACATTTTTTGTCTTTGGTGGTTAATTTAATTTACCGATTATTTTGGGAGTGTTCTTTTAGAAGTGGAGAGTGTACACCATTAGCTATTTGCTTGATAAAAAACTGGGAAGCTAGTCGCTTTATTTTTTCTGAAAGAATTTCCTGAGAAGCAATTTTCAAAAGTACAATATTCGGGGTCCATTTCGGAAGGCCTAAAGCAATTCTCAGAGCTATAGTTTGAATCGAGTTGCATGCTTTAAACTGTGTTTCGGAAAACCTGTTGATTATGGTGCAACCGTAGAAAAATATGCTGAAAATACTATTATTTGTAATATTGATAATATCTTTAGTTCTGGGGCCATAGTTTTTTGATGCGAATATTTTGAGACCATTTATCTTTTTAAGTGCATGATTTCTAAGATTTTTAAAGATAACTGCGTTTTGATTCTTTTTAGAAAAATGAATGCCAAGAAATTTAATCGTTTCATTCCATTTTAAGGGGTGTCCCGCATAAGAGATGCGTGGATAATTTGTAATTTTTTTCTTGGACAATTCAGTTATTGCACTTTTTTCTGGAGTAATTTCTAGTTTCCAATAATTGCACCATTTGTATATGTTTTCCATAGTATTTTGTATTTTTTTGATACTGATTTCCCAGGAATGATGGCTGCAGAAGACAAAAATATCATCCGCAAAGAGAGTACATTCGACCCCTTCTTCTACGGTTTCATGAAAATCATGCATAAAGTTGACAAAAAGAATTGGTGAAAGAACACTGCCTTGAGGTAGCCAACCTTTTGAAAACTCGCAACTAATATTCATCAAAATTCTGAAACAGTTACTGCACTTCATACTTATCTAATGCGATTAATTATCTATCTTCAACTTTATCTAAATCATATTATTGATAACAAAATAAATACATTCTAAATGTGCAAAAACTATAGATTTGTAGGGATGACAAATATGCAAAGAAAAATGAAATATAAGCTATCAAAAAATAACATATACCATTTATTCAATAACTAAAACAGATATTATTAAATTAATGGATCACTTAACAGTGAAAAGTTCGTTTATAGATTTTGAACAAAGAATTAAATCCATAAGGAATCCGATTCGATCTGTTCAATAAACCTTGAGGAGATAGAAAATGTTTAGATGTTTAGGAAAATAGAGTTTAATTCTAATATGCTTTCCTTGGTAGAACTTTTCAAACAATAATAAGGAATTCAAAGTTCCACCTTCATCCTGAATATTATCATAAATGAGATCCAAATGAAATTACTTATTAGTGTACAAGAAAATGTGTGTTTTTTTTTGTTCATTTCTTGAACATTTTCTAACTTAATCTTATTATTTTTCACTATCTACTTACTTTTAGGTTGAACTAGGAAACATCTGAGTTTGATAACAATGTCCTATCAATTAATCAGGGAGATCGTTGTGGGGAATTGTAGATTTTAATAACAGCATTCGAATGCTTCACTCCCTAGGGATATCATGAGCTGATAACGTACTAAATTTTGATCGACCTTTCAATTTGATAATTCTTTTCGGTTCCGAATTAAAAATATAATTTGAAATGAAAGGAGAAATTGTTTTCGCTCATAAATAAAGTTTGTTATTAGTTTAAATTACAGAAATTTGGTTCAAATACAATAATTTTTCCTATACCATTTACTATCTGTTTGTACCGAGTGAAGATCACGATACGAATCTGCGATGCTAAGGCCAGGAGCCGAGTAGCATAACCACTACATCAAAAGTCGACTTCGGTATCGTAGATGTTATTTGGCTTATGAAGCTAGCGCCACAAGTTTATTAAAATTAAAATTTCAATCTTTGAACGTAAAATGCTTAAAATTGTTTGGAAATCTTCATGATATTTCTCGAAATTCACAAAATCGTCGAAACATTTTACAATATATTGCACTAATAGGGCAATATTGAATTAAATTAAAATATTGTTTTCTGAAAAAAAATAGCTCCCCAAAGCTCTTAAACTAATCCAAACAATTATTTTAGCATGCTTATAATAAAAGTAGAGATGAAAAATTTCTAAAAAAGAGCATTTTTTCATCTATGTTAGTCAATTCTCTTTAAATTAGAATTAAATAATCAATGAAAGTTGAGCTGAACAATTTATTAAAAATTGGACAGTTTTTAACATGTCAAAGATTCAACATCAATATATCTATAAAATATCTAGGCTACCTAATCCTAGATGAAATACATAAAAATTAATACAAAACATAATACTGAATTAAATAGAGAGTTTACACTATTGTATTCACAACGTAATCTAATTACAAGGAATTGATAATATAGTTTTTGAAAAATTGCTCAATGTTATTCAATACATAAATATTTAATGTCCCAGCGTTTATTTATTACTATACAGAATCCAACTTTAATTTTTAAAATTTCAATTAAAAAAATAAAACGAATCATTGGATTAAAATTAATATTTTTACATCAGAATTCTACCTTAACAATATTTGTAAATATTCCGAGGTCTTGAAAATAAAATGCAAGTTATTGTTGACATGGCATTTGGTATTCCTTAGTTTTACCGTGTTTTTTAATATTGCATCAAATATTTTATAATAATTTCGGGAAGTTGAGTTCTCTGAGTTTAGTTATAAGGAAAGGATGCTTCAAATATGTTTTATTTTCCCAATTAACATTCAGAACAAGAATAACAAATACTACAAGAACTGTCTTTCAAAATATCATTTTATACTAAAGATGAATGCTCTTAATAGAAAAGGGAAATTCGATGATCTACATACTTGAAATAATAGATAAAAGTCAAGCAGCATCCCTCCACTCCCAACTTCTGATTCAATTTCAAAAATTTTTTAATGAAATTTTGTAATTTCATTTGTAATTGTAATGAAATTTTTAATGAAATTACGTGACAAATGTAGTATTTGTCACGTAATCCTTATTTTTAAATATAATTTGATAGCAATATTATTCATTCTCTATAAGGAATATGCCTTGACAAAGTCTTCTAACCCCAATCACTATACAGAATTGATAATTTTTTTATTTGAAAGTTAATATCACCAAATATGACAAAAGTGGTCTTCTGACTCTTATTGCTTTGTCCCCCTTCCATCCGTTTTCAGACATTTTTTTATAAATCTTAAGTGAATATCTAAGGATTCTCTATGCCTCTTATATATGATTAAAAATGATACCTTTATTTGGCGGTAAGTCACAACTCATCAAAATTGTTTAAAATTGTTAAATTAATTCTATTAATGTAGTTTGGAAGCAGGTGGTTTCTGAGAACGTTTGATAGATATGAAAGTAACACGGATTTTTCGAATACAGCTCTTGCATAAGGTATCAAATTTTATTAATGAATTATCGATTAAATTAATTATCGATTGAAAATCGATACATTCTGTTAATAACGAAGACAGAAATCCATTTATGTTTTTTTTCTTTCGATTAATTGCAGCATTTCTATGATTTGTAACAGAAAAGTAATGCATTTTATCTTCTCCATTTTAGCTATTCAAATAATTCCCAGTTTTTTGAAAACTTTTTTAAGGCATTTTCCTTTCTTCTTGAGGTCAATTTGAACTCTTTTTGACTTGAGAGGATTGTCTTAATATGAGTTTACACCTACTGAACTTCACAAATATATCCATATGGTATTTCTTTATTTACCCCATTTGAGAATGATTCGACGTAACATCATGAGTTTCAAGTACTCGCTTCTTATCTTGATCGCCGAATCCTAGTTTGGGGGGGGGGGGGATACTCCAATTCTCCCGAATTGTGTTGCTTGAAATACTCCCACTTTACGAAATGATTCGAAAATTCTGTGAATTACTTTTACAATAAGATTAATTGAAACCAAGAACTTTTCTTTGTTTATTTTGATTCTTTCTTATTATTGGAATCTGGCAACAAGAATTTTTTAAAGAAGTCTTTTTGTTCGATACAGAAAAAAAATGTTAAAAATGATATGAAACTACTTTTCCATTGAAAAATCTGGAATCTGGGAAAAAATCGGTTTATCGAAATTTATAATATATTGAAATTGGAAGCAAGAGGACTCCTATGTAATTGTTTGACTTTTCTAGTTCTCTCATATACCTGATATTAAAAATCATAAATAACTAGAAATAAATATTGAATAAGTGAGTATTTGTGAGTGTATGTTTTGGCACTTTTAAGATGATTTGATTCTGAAAGATCAAATGTGGCACATATATATTTCGGAGAAATTTTATTAGACTTTTCAATAAACTGAAAATGTTCCGAAAGTTTGAATTTTCCCACGATAATTCGGAAAAAATTTGGGTATAAAAATACGTTTTGCGTCATCTGAAAATTTAAAATATTGATCTATTCTAAGATGCAAATTTTTGTCTTATAATTTTCATTTCAATTTGAATTAAATTTTAAGATGTATTTTAGAATTATTTTAAAACAATATATTTCATTGATGAGGTGATTCAACGTTTTCAATTTTCCTACTGATATTTCATCCTGATATTTTTTGGTGCTAGGATAAACAAAAATAATAAAATTGGCAAGAAAGTAAATTATTTGAATTGCAAGATCTTGATAATAAGAAATTTGAGTCAATTTTCCGATGCCATATGTTTATTTTTAATCTCAATTATTTGATTATGGATGATATCAATCCTGTTTATTAATTACTATTACTGTTGACTGAATAACTATAGAATTTGTGATAGTTCAACAATAGAAGAAATTTTCTTTTTAGTTTCTTTTCCTGTTTTATCACGTTTTAATAATAACAGAATTAGCTTTCAGCATAACAAATATTTTGTACCATATTAAATTTAGTGCTCGTGTTATAAAATTTGAACAGCAGTGAAAAAAAAGGATTTCAATCTCTTCCCATCCTCTAAGATTAAGATAATCTTTTTTTTTTCTGTAGCTGCTTGAGTAAAATTTTCCTGTTTTGAAAAATCTCGAAGAGGCACCATGCAATTGATGAAATAAAAACTACAGCGTAGTTTTTCTAAAAAATTCTTCATAGTAATAATTTTGGGATGAAATTTTGAGCAAATGATGATCGTCTTTAATAAGGAAAGTACAAAGTCAATAGCATGAGAAAAAGCGAAAAACCAAAGTGAATGAAAAATATTGAAAGTGAATGTTTTGAGAACCAATAGTTATAATTTCATTTTCTTTTAAAAAAAACAAAAATCGATTGCTACTAAATTATTTGAAACAGTAGAATAACAATTTTGAAGTATAATTTTTCTCTCTGTGTGTGAATTTGAATATATAAACATTTATGCATTTTTAATTCGATTTTTCATTAAAGTGTCTTAAGATTTTAAAATCAAAATTATTGAATCTGTCTAAAAAATGAAGTTAACTTTTCTTCTTATAAAGAATGAAGATCACTCTTCAACATTCATAAAAAAACTAAGTTTTTTGCAGACATATAAATTATTTCGGAATTCCAAATAGTTCTGCAAAAGGTCGATGGAATTAATTTTATTTTTTCTTCTGAATATACCAACTTTGAGCAATAATATTAGAAAATTTAAGTAGAAAAATTCTGCTTAGGTCTGTTATCTTTTCTGTATCTTTAAAATGAGTAAAATAGGAATTGATAAATTGATTTCATATAAAAATTTCAAAGTATCGCTACACTGGTATGTTTCTAATCTGTGCTGAATTTTTAATGTCCCAGAGTTTTGTTTTGTTTCAGCCAAATTCCTAAAAAAGATTTTAGTATTTTTCCACAAATAGTTTTAATAATTCAGTAAACAAATATTTATGTTTATATCTTTCAGTCAGACTTTCAATATCGAGTGAATAATTAGCATTTATGGAAAAACATTTTGTACTTCCGATTTCATTTTTAAGAGCTAGATTAAATAGCGGAACATATCAACACTGGATAAATTTGTGTTTTCTTGAATGCTTTTGTGCTGGCTCCAAAATATAAACCAATCTTTTAAATCTTCTATAAATTAAAAAAATACTTCAGTCTACTAGGATTTCAAATTTTGTAAAGATTATTATTAAATACATTATGTTTCTGAAAGTAGTATTTCGTTTCCCTTCATATAATTTTTTCAAGTAGAAAAATATAATTTCTTGTTTTATTCTATACTCTTTAGCCAACGATAATTTCGTTCCAAATTTACTACCGGAAAAAGTAGAAATTTGCTTTAGTATGCACCTTGAGATTATCGCCAATATTGTAACCCAGTTGATCAATTATACTAGAAATATGTCGGCTAGAATATTTCATTATACATACACTACATGAACTTATGATAACAAAGTAAATAAACAATAATTTTTTTAGTTAAAAAATTAGTATGCGAAATAAAAAGGATTATTTAAATAATGATAAAATTTTAGAGTTGCTTTTCAAACAACCTAGAGCAGCTCTTTTTTTTTAATCTAAAAATTTTTCGTTTGCTTATGAAATAATTTTTTTAGAAATTCACTATTGTAGCAAAAATCGTCTGCCATTTTATTTCCCAAAATTAAATTTTTATCAAAAATGTCGTCAATTTAATGGAATTTTTAGAACTCTTTCGTTCCTTTTAAAAATATTTAGCAATTTTTTAAAAAATATTTTGGCATATAATTGATTGTTGAGAAATGGAAGAACAGTGAGTGCAATTTTTTTTCAATCATTGTATCAAGGAAAATGTAAAGTTACTAATATCTGATTTTCTTTTAACTTCTTTCTTTTTATGTTGTTCTTTGACAATTTATTTAAAAAAAATCTTTTTTTAAAGACTTTGAGAAGCTATTAGATTCTTTTTCTTCTGTTTAGGTTAGGGTATTTTCTTAGGCTAAAGAGAATTTTTGTCTAGAATCCATTTGAGATCCGTCTGGTATAATGAAATATGCTATAATTACTCATCTTGAAGATTGTTAAACTGAGTTGAAGAAATTTTTAATTTCAGAATTCAAGTTCCATTAAATTTGTTCTTAAAGGTTCATAACTAGAATTTGGAAGCTAGAATAATCTCAATAAACAAAGATTCAAATTTAATTAAAAATAAGTAAATTTTTAAATTATCAATTAAAAGTTAGAAATTGGTTAATAATTATGGAGGATTCATCGCAATAACATTAGAAGTTATCTAGACTATCTGGATTGCTAATTTAATATCCTTTGGTATATGAAGATGTCGAATGAAGTAAATTTCAACATTTAATAATCATTATGTGCGTGTTCTAAACTTCTTATCTTTTCTTTAAAGATACAAAGGTAATTTTTTAGTTATCTTCTGTTATCAATTTTTTATATTCATTAACTTTTATAATTTTTATGCGCGTTGCGAAGATTGTCTAATGATTTTAATGTAATATGTTGTGTCTAATGAAGCTTTACATTATCTAATGTTCGTTTTATTATGTCCAATTATACTGAGTTAAAAAACAATAAGAAGAATAATCTTGAATTAATAAAATACTCAGAATAATATTTTCAAAATGGATAAAACCACTAATGGTCTCGAAGTAGTTTATCGAACGCTAACTTGAAGATGACAAACTTGCTCCAAAGCTTGCATTTTAACTGAAAAACATTGTTATTGGTTGTCCACACAGTTTAAAATAAAATTAAACAGGAGGGCATATTGAATCATAACCGCCCTTGAAAAGTGTTGATATATTTTTTTCTTCCTGAAAATGAATAAAATATATAGAAAACATATTTATAAATAATTTAAATAAATAAATGTATTAATTAAAAGTACGGTAGAAATATCAAATAAAAATAATATGTTGATACTGTTATTATGAAATATAATAGTTAAAACTATGATAGAAATATCAAATAATAATAATGGCATTAACAGATCATTATTTCTCTTTCAAGAAAATTACTTCATCTCTATTTTCTTGTATGCTTTGTTGATATTCTATAAAAATATTGCATTTAATAAATAATATAGCCATTAGCATTATATCAAAGACAATGATATTTTCTTTGTATTATTATAATAAAATGAAAAAAAAATGCTTGATATTATATTGAGTCTCTTGCTTATGATAATGTGAAGCCTTTTTTTTTAAAGACTCAATCAATTAGAAAAAAACTTTAAAAAATTATTATCATTTAAAAGTTTGATTACTGTAATTATTACTTACACTTACCTAATAAAATATTAATTCTAGTTCACTTCTCTAATTTTTGTCACTCAAAGCAATTGTTTGTATTTTTGATACAATTTAACGTACTGAAAAAATTCCTTTTTTTTAAATATTCATTTTCTACTTAATATAAATTATGTCGGACCAAAACAAAAGCAAGCTTGTATCCGTTCAAAACACATTGCGCATGCATGATTTTTCAACACCAATTGGGGCAATGCAAATGCATGAATTTGCTATGCCAGTTGGGGTAACGCGATACAGATAAGAAATTTTTTATTTCTTTTATCCTGTTTTATTTTAACTCAAAAATATTTCAAAGAAATCCGAAAAATCTATAAATTAACAATGTTTAATATTCAATGCATCAAACACTAAGAAAATGAATAGAATCATTTGAAATAATCGGTTGAAAACGTGTTAAACCTAACCTTATTAGTGTCAGCAAAAACTAACTGAAGTTTTACTCATTTAGTGGTGAGGTAATGAAGAATTTTGGCTAGAAAATTAGTTTTTAATTAAGTAATAAAAATTAACCAAATTAATGAATTAATATTTGAAGAAACTGTATCAACATCAAGTGTCATCCACTACAAGTTTTAAAAAAATGTATTTAAACTTGA
>JAOUZG010025707.1:40065-54850 GCA_026289955.1 Argiope argentata
CATAATAAAACAATACATAAATTTCGTTTTTTTTTCAATCTTTATGCCTTGCTGAAGCTATTTAATAAGCTATTGTGTTGTGAGTGTGTCTTGGCAAATAAAAAGTTTTCCATTAAATTATTCAATGAAACAAAGATAATAATAACGTTTATAAATATAACGTCAAACTCTTCAACGATACTTACCACTCAGAATCCAAAATAAGGTCGAAAGAATTCACAGTTTCGTAGGTGCGGTCCTATTCCTGTAGTTTTTATGCTGTTACCAAAAGTAAAATAATTAGGATGTTCTCTTGAATAGCGTGGCCAGGATTCCAATAGAGGCGTTGGCCTACAAAAGTTTATTTTAAAAAAATATTTACAAATACTTAAAACTTTCTGTTTAGATGTGTATTTCAAATTATTTCTTCCTTCCAAATAGATTGTCAAAATTATACAATTCCAAAATTATTATTCGAAACTTATGCATACTACAAAATTAATTTCTAACATTAATTTAACTATATGTCAGGAATAAATTTATTACCACTAAAGTACCAAATGTATTTCAATCATGACATCAGTAGGATATTTCTGATTTCAAGCCATAAGTTGGGGATTCAGATTACTAATCCTTAAAGAATAATGTTGATAATGGGGAATTAAGAGTCCTCCATCATTAATTTTTGAAAATTTTTCTTTATTATAAAATAAGACGGTTGACGAAAATACATCATCACGTAATAAGAAATTTTTGCCTTTTAAATATTATTTTGCATTAATTTATCAATGATTAGCTCGCGTAAACAGATAAACATTTCTTCCAAAATAAATGGTACTTTTTAATTATTTTCATATAATTTTTTGGCAGAACATTAAATATTTTCAGACATCTTTTTTACTTAGATGAAACTTTATTAATTACGATTGCAACTGTATATATAACTTATTCTAAACTTTAAAAAAATTGCATAAATCAGATTTGTGAAAACACAAATTATAAATCGAAAAGCAGCATTTTATGAAACTAACTTATTAAAAAACAAATTTCTCAAGGAAAAAAATAGAATTTAAGAGGAAGATAGAGTACATTTAGAGTGGGTCTGCTATATCTAAAACACAAATGAAATTATCTAGATTAGGAATAATCTTAAATTTAAATTGCATAAAATAGAAGGAATTGGAATAATAATTGAACTAAAATCTGAATCTAGCCTGAAGATTTTATCAAGGGCCACTTTCAAGCAGGGATTTTTTCTGCGAAAAGTTTGACTTTAGTTCACGTATTTACCCTTTGTATCCCGAAAATTCCCTCAAAAAATGAGGATTTAGCAAGACAAAAATTAATATATACAATGGATTTACAATAAAATAATCCATTAAAAAACTAAATAATTAATTTAGTAATCAAAACTTTTCACATTTTCGAATTCTATTCTAAACAATCAAATCATCACAGGAAAATCACAGGAAATTAGACAAAAAAATGAACATAAAACTATAAATGAATTAGCACTAATAAGTATGAAAATCAAATATGAATACAAACCCCCCCCCCTATCAAATGAATTTAAATATGTTCCAAAAGGATTTATCTTAAAAATCAAATGGAGAAAATTATTTGCATTCGGGAGTACGTTTAATATTTTAAAATTCTATTCTATTCTATTTTATGCTATTTAAATTTCAGGTTAATGATTATTTCTGTTTCGAATAAATGCATTTTGTTATTTTAGACAGTAAAAAAATGTGATTTGTATCGAATTCTTTATCTTGTATGAATTAGACATAAAGTACAGAATTTTGAGTTTTCTTCAGATATGCATTCGATGCATCTTAAAAAAACTTTTTAGATTATTTTTTAGAATATATTTTAGAATTCTTTAGAATATTTTTAGAATATATATATTCTTTCTTTAGATTTTTTTATTTTTATATGAAGTTTTTATATGAAGTATACGAGGAAAAATTATGGTAATCGACAAAAAATTCTGAAAAATCTCCAAGCTCTATACCCTTTAAGAAACACATTTTTTAGGAGGGGATTATGCCTGTCTCTGTCAGTGAACATGATACAGATTAGTTTTGGCATACATGAATGAAATCTATTCAAAAGAAAACTATATATTTGAAGGCAATTTAATATGATGTTGCAAAATGAAAGAAAGCCAGATACATGAAATCTTGTATATAAATTTACCATCTTAAGCATAGATCCATATTAAATTTTGATCCTGATTCGATAAAGAAATGATATATAAACATGATAATTTAAAAACCCAATGAAAAACGAACGAAATTTTAGTTTCAAAATGTATAAAAGTATCTTTCTAATCATACCAATTTCATAAACATGCAAATTTTTCCTGGATTTGGATATTTAAAAAAATGCTTTGCTTAATTTATAACAACTAATTGCATTATTACTCTGAAATTCTTATTCTATTCATTGTTCATCAAATATTTAATGACGGGATTTTCTTTCCATTATTGAAATTAAGAGGACAAGGATTCTATTCAATATCTGTTCTATTTAATGGTTTATAAGATATAAACACTCATGTCCATAAATTAAGGATAATGTAAGTCCAGAAAAAGAAAAAGTCAGAAGCAAAATACATGTGACTTTTGCAAAGCCTATTTATTAAACAAAAGGTAAAGAGAGAAAAAAAAGGTGCTATATGTTTGATATCAATTATAAAAGTTGCGATTTTTTTTTTTTTTTTTGCTTCCTGGTGCAAATTTAACCTATTTATGAAAACCAATATTACATGGTTGGTATGATGGTTAATACTTGGTACGTCTCATAGACGATGCAATCCAGTTCGTACAACGTCTAGGCATGCTGAGTATCAAATTACCGATTTGATCTTGGGGAATATTACATCATAAACCAAGCAATGAATGAAGTTCTGGTAGACGTAGGTGGTTGACGGGCAGCAACTCGTCGGCCAAGCATGTCCTACACAGCGTAAATTAGGAGATGGATGAACCGGACATTCAGGTTTTCAATAATGCCGCGATGTCATGAGACTGGCCTCCAATGTTATATGTAAAGTAATTAAAAAGTATCGCTTTAAAATCTGAACACTCAGCGGAATTATTGGCATGCAGTTATACGAAGTAATTTAATTAAAATTAGATATAGCCAATATCCCTATAGAATCAAATGGTCTCTAAAATAGACTAGAATTTAAAAAAACTACATGTGTTAACGTAACAAATATAAAGAAAATTCCGAAAACCGAAATAATTTTAAATAATTTTAGAACATAATTCCAATATTTTCTGAGCCTTACCCACTTTTGGCGAAAGACGTCCACACGTCAATCATTTGACGGCTCAAAATTTGTTCGCTTTCAGTGTAAAAAGATGGATATCTCAATGGAAATCCGAAGACGTAGGGAGTTTCCTCGAAATGTGGGACACCCATCCAATATGCCCAAGGTGCAGAAGATGTTTTATGGACGAAATAATAATAAAGCACTGTATTACCTTTCTTAGCAACGCTCTCAGCCATGTATATCGACGGACATACTCTTGCATAGTCACCACTTGCTGTTTGCACCTGTTAAAATTGTATAGTTTTGAGGGAAGGGTAATAAATATTAAATATGAACCTTTTCATTGGAACATAAAATAGAAAATGTAAAATTGTTGATATTATTTTTTTTAAATTAGCAGAATTTACGATCGATCAAATAACAAGTCTTTCATTTTTGAAACTTAGTTCTTCTAAGGGTGTTTAATTTAGTCCCCTTTCTGGGGTAGAGATTCAAGCATCTTTTCCGAGGATCCTGCTTATGAAGTTTAAACTCAGATGGCGAAAGACGTCCACAGACGTCCGTCCTCAGATTGTATCAAGTTATGATATGTTTAAAAAAATTTGTATATTGTATTGAAAGAATATTGAAATACGTATTGATTATATGCATGATATCGATGATTTCTCCTTTGCATTGAAATGTCAATGAATAATTCTAGAGAAATCAAACACAGAATATTATAATATTAGAAGGATAAGCTTAATTATAACTTGAATTTTTGGGCAGTACTCAAGCTTAATTTAGCTAGATTAACATCCCATTTTGAAGTATTACATACTGGGACGGATCTTAATCATTTGATGTGAATGGCATCTGAGTTTAAACTTCATAAGCAGGATCCTCGGAAAAGATGCTTGAATCTCTACAAATTTAATGTGCACACAGTTATTTTTTCATGAAATAAGTTCTCGGAGTAAAGACTAATCGAGCATCTCTAGGCCCCTACGACACAACGAGCATATAATCAGAAGTTTCCGCCATCAGCCATTGAAACTTCACTGGCCGGCATCAAAGAACTAGAGAAAGTAAATGAAATTAATGTGAAAGTTTTCCATTATCGCTTCATATCAATGAGAATAATGGAACTCCTCATCCACTCATTTTTTTATCCATCCATTTGAGATGCTCATTCAGGATCACCCCTCACGTTTATTCCACGTGAATACTTTACTAGAATAAACTTCATGTCTTTTTGGGGCCGGGATGGCCTGGTTGGTGGAGCGTTGCAATCGCACTCCGTAGGTTACGGGTTCGAAGCTTACCGGCCAAAAGATTCTCCGAGTGTGTGGCGATTAGAGCTCGTTGAATCTGTTCGTGGTCGCAAAATCCTCCATATCGAGAGTAATATCACTGGGAGTACTGGGTAAGAGATGATCGTACTCTGTTCCAGGTCTAAATTACGATCTGAGATGTATGAATGAAATTGCATGTATGTAGTCCACCCCCTAAAAAGGGTTGTGACGTGCGTGTAGCTAAGCCGTACTCTTGGCCCTAGATGGCGCTACTTGTGAAAACAAGAGACGTATATCTCCGGCTTAAAATCTGCTGATGTATCAGCGGGGCTTGTCCACGGCAAGTGCCATTAGTCACAACACACACAACATGTCTTTTCTCTCTACTCATCCCAAATCTTGCCTTCCACCAACTTCTAATCGAGTTCCCAATTCAAATGGAGTGGCCGTGGGTGCCTGGTGGTAAGCTTTCGGCTTGTGAGCTTTAGAGTGTCGAGTTTGAGACCAGATTCCACAGAAGAACCATGGTATAAGGGTATCAGTTGCTTGTTAAATCTGCCACGACCAAATGTCCACCCTCCCCTCTGCCATGGTATGGTGTGGAGAGAGGGGGAGGAGTACCAGCTCAGGTGTCGTCTTCGTCATCGCGTCCCAAAATATTCCTAGTGTTTTGCTTTATAACAGGACGTTAATATAACTAAACCAAATCAATTCAAACGGAAAACGATACAAATGAACAGACTACTAATATTGGGCGGATAAAAAACTTTGTAATCCACACCATACCAAAACTGACCGGTCTTTACAGTGAAAATAGAGTTTTTGAGACTTACCAAGTTCAAAGTATGAAGGGATAGAGAATGTACTGTTTTGCGTTCACGAAGAAAATGCACTTCTTCAAACTAATTTTATTTGCTATTTATCTCATAAATATTTTATGCTAATTAATATATATTTATCTTTTTTGAACTGGAATGTTGTTACTGAAGGTTGGTAACAAGAATGCATCTAATATGTATCGATCTAATTTTAAGGATGACCTTTATTTTTTTTTTAAATCACGATATTTTTTAAAATATTGAATCTAATTTCATTTTCTTTTCTTAGATGTCTGAACGGAAAAAACTCAGCAAATTTCGCGTGTAAAGGCGTGCGTAGTATCCTTAAAAATGAAAACCCCCTTTTTAACAAATAAAGGAATTTCTATATTACAATATGAAAATTAATTAAAGAGGTTTTAAATATGACTATACATCATAATACCGATGTCAAAATTAAAAATGACGAATTAATAAAAGTTTTAAAATGTATGCATCGAATATCACATACCTGATAAAGAACTTTGTCATAATCATCTTCATTTAAGTTTCCCAAGTAATGTTTCACTACAGCATCTGTATTTGGGAAAGTTTTGAAATTATTTCTTATTATTTGTTCGCCAAACGTCTTATTGATCTTGGGGTTCTTTTCACCGAAAAATCCAAATGTATCTTTCATCGCTTTAGTAATCATAATTGAACCTTCGTCATGATTATTACCGATTAGGATATCGATGTCTTCAAATTTGCCTTTGATTAGAGCTTTACGAGCATTAGAAGGTAAAATATCATCTCCGTATCTTGGATACAGACCACGTTGGGGATTGTCACTCACTTTTCCTACAATTTTGGCGAGTTTTAGGCCATCTTTATCTGTAAGTAAAAGAAAAGAAAAATCAGTAAAATTAACTGTTTCAATTTCCAATCCTGAGAAATATTTCATTATTTCTCAAATATTAAAAATAGGAAAGAAATCTGTTATAGCAGATAGAAATAGCAATAAAGTATTGCGCTTCAATTAAGAGTGATTCGTGTTCTTTCTTAGACAATGATGCAACCCCCAAAGTTGCATATGTAGCAGTGGCAGTTGCGAAAGTGTTTTTATTGGGTTGAGTATGTAGCAATTTGTGATAACACCGCGAAAAAAATTGCAAAATGAAAGAAAAATTATCAAATGAATTAAAAATTGTGTGTGTGTGTGTACGTATATAGTGATGATATTTTAAAATCTAAATTTAATCCTAATTAATTTCCAAAGTTTTATCGTAATTTAGACCATAGTAACTTCATTCTAAAATATTCACTTACTTCCTGATCCCATTCCACTTTTTCTAGTTAATTAACTCAACAGAAGCTTTGTAAAATTGCTGAATCGGCTAAAAAGTTGATGTGTTCCCGCATTCTGAGTGAAGGTATAAAATACTGTCCGTCGAAACAAATTCTTTTAAAAAATCCCTATGATTCCCTTACTTGTGTTTGACGCGTGTCGGAAATCCCTGTTAAAATCTCACAGTGTATATTTAAAGGGATAAAATTTTAATTAGATTTTCCTCATTTCATTTTGTGTCGTTCTATGTTGAGCTTATCTCTTCCACTTGTACAACCTTCAAAAGATTTAAATTAATTAAAAAATTCTTTCTGGATCTGTGATACTTTTTGTCATCACTGGAATGAACAGATTTTATATGTACTGCTATTCTTAATTTGGGCTGGAGGGGAATTTGTGGGTCTAAGGAGGAAACATGGTGAAACATTTTTACTAGTTAATTTGGAAGAAAAATTTATTTTTATATGTGAAGTTACCAATTATGTTAGTTTTTTAAATGTTTTGCATTAACATAATTGTTTAATTGAAAATAAGAATTAACAAAAAATATGAGAAGAAATAATACAACAGCCATGACTTTTTCATTAAAATTATTAAGAGTATTTATTTAATAACTTACTTATGATTATTTAAATTTTGGAGTCATTAGCTTTATTTAAATGTGGAATTTTTGATAACAGAATACTTGATTATTTTTAAATAAAGAAAAACTGAAATGTTGCTTTTGATTAAATATTGTTACGATAAAATTATTGTTTTGTATAAAAATTATTAGTATGTTCTTTAAATATCTTGTAATGGAGAATTTGTTATGAAAGCTTTTTTTGCAAATATTTAAATTATTATTTTTCATGTATTAAAGCGCATATTATTTGTAAAGTATTTTTGCAAAAGTTGAAAACAATCGTTTTGCAGATCTTTTAAAAAACATCGTTTTTTTTCTTCAAAAAAAAGAAAGAAAGATTTTAATGGTAAGTAATTTAATGATAAGAAATAATACATAAACATTATAAAAATTTTAAAAAAGAAGAAAAATCTTGGTTTTCTAGCTTTTATTTTGAAATTTTACTATATTTTAAGGATTTGGAACTATTTCCTTCAATATTTCTTTGTTTGTTTATGCTGCTAAAGATGTTGTAATACGTACGAAAGATATTGTATTGTAAAGATATTTACATAATATAATTTACAAAAAGAATAAAAACTTTGAATCTATTAACATGTTTATTGAAATTATTAACATAAGTTATGAAATTATTAACATTTAAAAAAACCCTCTGGCCTTAATGTCTGAAGAAAATATTTTTAATTATAACTTAAACATTAAATAAAAAAGTGAGTGAAAATTCAATAAAATATTAAAATTTGAAATTTTTTACGCAATAAAACGCTAGGTAGCAATTTTCGTTTAAAATTAAATTTGGAAAAATTCATATTAAAAAAAAATCATACCTAACTAAAACCATAGTTATGAAATACTATTTTTATTAAATTATAAATTGATGCAAAAGTTCTTTTGTGCTATAATATACTTTTACGTTTTTGAAAACGGATGTTAAAATTTCAATTCATTTAAAAATATTTAAAAATAAAATTAAAATTTTGAAAAATTCTCTTGTCATCATTTAAATAGTAAAGAATTAAGTGTGAGTCAAGTTTCTGTTTTTCAGGTAGAAATAATAGTTTAGAAATATTCACTGTTTTTTTTTTTGTTACAATATTCCATTAGAAAACTTCTGTTGTTTAATAAAACTTTTGAGCAGTCCAGTTATAGTAACGAAATTAAAGGAATTTCCATTTACTGAAAAGAGAATACAAAACCTCACCTCTCAGACAACATAAAACTTCTCCAGGATTGCTTTTGAGTGAATTTCCATTAGAAGTGCAACCCACAGCTTCCGATATGTTCTGGCTTAAATCGAAATCTCTTCCATTGTCCTCAGCATCTAAGTTGGCCGGCGATCCACTTTGCAAAATGGCCCGGACAAAAAGGCCTCGAGCCAGTGGCGAAGTCATGAACATTCCGATCGTTATGGCCCCAGAGCTTTGTCCAAACAGGGTGATGTTATTTTCATCGCCTCCAAAGTATCTTATATTAGATTTAACCCATTTTAAAGCCTCCAAAATATCAAACAAACCTGTAAAAAGGGTTAAAACATAAAATACGATATATATAATAAAAGTATAAGGTAAAGTTTATTAAAAAACGTATCCGAATTTTGTTCGTTTGGCAGAAACAAATCATCGTACAATAAAGTTGTAAACATATAAGACACAGGAATATGTCCTTTATTAAATATATATCCAAGCGAAACTCGTTTTCATAATCCGATTCGCCTAAACTTAATTTCTTTCTTTTTTTCTTTTTTTAGCAAAAATTGTTCGTCTTAATGAAGCGCTAATTGGATTTTTTAAATACCTTCAACTATGAGAAAGGTTAGAAAATAAAAATTTTCAACTCCTTTTCCTCCACTTTCATCTACACACCCCTCTGACTCTTTTACTTTCTTTATAATGTATCTCAGGGTGGTTAAAATTTAATCAAAACCTCTCTACGAATCAAGTTAATAAGATAACATGGGCAACCACATGCATTTGTGTCCCTCAATCTCTTAATTTCACAATCTAATTAATTTCTTATTTTTCATCTTAAATTTTCCTATATCACAAGCCATTTATTTTCTATCTGCACCAAATACATTAAATTTAAATTTATGTTGTTGTTGTTACTCATGGCACTTGCCATGGATAATCCCCCTGCTGATACAACAGCAGATTTAAGCCAAAAGGAGCGTCTCTTGTTTTTGAAGTAGCGCCAACTAGGCCCGAGAGTACGACTTAGCTAAGCACTCACCACATTTGCTTACACAGCCCCTTTCTACAAGGGAGTACAGTCACGCATCTCACAGAAGAACAACCATGCCCGAATCGGGACTCCCAGAACACGAAGAAAATGCCTTACCTCTGTACCAGAAAGCTGGATTAAATTTATGCTAAAAATATTAATTAGTAAATTAGTCAATGTGAATCTATTTACTTATTATGCAACATTATCTATTTTTGGTAAATAAATATGCAAAAATACATATGCATTTCGAATTCTTATTTAATGAATTATATATATATAAATTAATAAATTTGATAAAGTTTACAATAGTATTTACTAATCTTTCTTAAAGAAAAATTATCGTATTAATGAACAAAATAAAAATTCGAATGAAGAATATTGATAAGGTGAGCTATATGATACGTCTCCATGTATTGGAAGAGCCCCTATATATTTTTCTAGCATATTTCTGGTTATTTTATACAGATTTATCTAAAATCTCATTCCTAGGATTTTTTATCCTGAAAAATCTTTGAAAATGTTGGGATTGCAAATAATTTTTTTTAAAGAAGATACAAATAATATTTCCAAAATAAATGGAATAGTTTTCTTGAATTAAACTTTTATAAATTATGATCTATAAAACGGAACTGGATGCTTTTCTGACGTATTTGTGAATAATACGGCCATTATTATTACAATTTATAAGGCTTGATAAAATTAGCTATAAAAGTATTTAGAAAAAATTAATTAAAATTATTTTAAAGCTTATAAAATCATTTAGAAAAAAAAGCGATTTTATTAAATTGGCTTGGAAGACCTTCATAACCAACTTTTTAATAACTTTTTTTTATAAAAAATTATTTGCTTCAAAGCATTTCTTAAATTGTTTGAAGAATAAAAATTAAAATTAAACTATCTGAAATTGCTTACATATTGAATATTAGAAATTAAAGAAAATGTATCGGTTGATCCGTACCTAAAAAAATGACTGTTATCTTTCATATAACTTGTCTAGATAGTTTGTAGATCATATGGATACAGTATTATTTGAAACATCTAGTAAAATTCCTTTCGAAACATTTTGATTTAATTATAATTGTGTTTAAAATATCCCGTATAACAAACACAGATGTCCATTAAATTTCATTGGATTGTGTTCATTATTGAGATATAAGTCTTCGAAAGGAGCGAGTAACGTAACGATTCATATTTTAGTATTTGAAATATGGTTATACTGATAGAATGAACATAAGAGAAAAGTAATTGAAAATATTTTTGAACGATACGATTTTTTAAAAATCTTATTCAATAAAAGCAAATGTTGTTATTTAAAATTAGTATACTTACCCATATTACCAGGAGCTTCATCAGTTCCAGAATAGAAGAAACCTTCGGTAGTCAAACGATAATTTATCGTGACGACCACAACATCTCCCAAAGCTGCTAAGACAGTTCCGTCGTAATAATCAAGTCGACTAGAACCTATTCGGAAACCTCCTCCGTGTATCCAAAACATGACAGCTTTCTTTTCTTCTAATCCGGCTGTACGAGGTGCCCAAATGTTCAAGTATAAACAATCCTGTGTCTTGCCAGGTTGATAGTCATACCATGGGAAAGGATTCGATGTATACTGCACGCAAGCTGGAGGCAATTGATCTGCCAGAAGAGGTTCTCGCCATGGCTCTATGGGTTGCGGTTTTTTGAAACGAAGCTCGCCAGTTGGCGGTTTAGCATAAGGTATGCTTTGAAATGTATTTACTGGAATGTTTTGAAAATGAACCAATTTTCCGATGACCTTCCCAAGAGGTGTGTCGATTTCCGGCTGGTTATTCTTTCCGGAAATTACACCAACAACGGCGATGAGGAGAAACAAATACAGCATTCTCTAAGAAGTGCATAAATAAAGAATAAGAATTGAATTAGCTACAAGATATAATAACAGAAATTATAAACGAATATATCTATTACCTATTGAAAACTGCGTGTATTTTTTCTTTTATAAACAAATGGTTAATTTTTGAAATAGATGCTACTTAGATGATTTATTATCGAATAAATAATTAATAAATACGAATAATACTTATCAATTTATACATGCCATTTAAATCAAGATAAGGAAAGTTGGTTTGGCGTTTTTTCGTCAAAGGAAGCTCTAAATTGAAAGTTTCATTTTTTTTATTACGTAAGCACTAAAAAAAATAGGCAGCAAAAGTTCTTAAGGTTGAACTACTTCAAAAGTAGAATCAAATTCCATTAAAAATAAAGTAGGTAATCACAATATTCAAGCATCACCGGCAAAAGAAGCTAGTTGTACAGCAAGGCTCCGAAATTTCTGTTAGAAGAATGCGATATTTACAGAAATATGGCTTTGCAGTTTTGTTTCAGAGAACTGTCTTAGCAGAAATTCAGAGTCAATCAGCTTACATAATTAATATAATGTCAAAAATGCATGTGCAATTTTGGTGCAAAGAATTTGAGCTAGGCAGGGAAAATATACCAAACAAAAGTGACGGCCAAGAATATTTACTTCAGATGACAGCTTGTTTAAAATCTGACTCGAACTAATGTCGTATTCATAAAAGGGAGAAATTATGTGGAAGTTTTTTCTATTGGTATCGTATTGAATATTGTGTACAAAGAATCGACTAAATAGAAGAGATGTGTTTGTTGGAACTGCAGTAACTCTCAGACGATAATAAAGCCACACGAATGGGATTGACTCTTCATCATTTAAGGCTTAATCAAGTGGATGGTGAGATTTATTTTCTTGTATTGTATCATTACAGGAAATAGAGCACTAATACAAAAAAAGCATCTCAGAATTGATGACCAAGTTCTGAAAACCGTCGTTAATTGGCATCGGGATCTAAACCCTAATTTCCTTCATATCGGTTTTAATATACTAGTTGACCGATGACGCAAATGTTTTAATAATCCTGACGACTGCATATAAAAATGATATGTAATAATGCCTTTCTAATTCTGCCTGTCTTTTAGATTCCAAAATTACCCTTTCCTTTTACTTGACTTTTTACCTTATTTTTGGAATCACCTATACAGCTATCAAAAATAAAATTGGATACGTATTCATATACATTAAGTAATCTTTATTTTAAAAAAATTACTGAATAAACATTACTTGAATTGAATAATCATTTATAAATATAGCTGAAGAGAGATAGATTTGACTATAGATAGATTGGATAAAAGAATAAAATATAGTTTCTTATAATCATCATGGAAGCACTGTTAAGTCCCATATTATAGAGATATGATTACTACAGAACTAAAATTATGCAATTTTTAATTAATTTTAAATAATTAAATAATCAATAAATAAAATAATTACTAGATCTTTGATGATGATTTTTAATATAAGAATTTTGATAAAAAGTTATTAGATTTCTATTACTTTTTATTGATGTGAAACTAAATTTTATAAATTATTTTCCAACAATGTTTAATCTCATTTATAAGAATTTAGATGATTATCTCAGTGAATTAAAATATTCATTGAAAGAGGAAGCAAATGCATATGTTGAGGTAAACATTTTTATTATTTGAAAAAAAAAAACTTAAAATGGAATCTACTTTTCTGGTTTTCCTACGATCAAAGGATAATCTCATCCTAAATGATTCTGGGATGTATATGGATAAGCAGATGGAATTCCATTTAAGATTTCTGTCAAAATTTGATACAAATCTTCAATTTTAATGTGAAGACTTAATATTAAATTTTATCTTTTAACTACTTCGGTGTTGGAATGGGAGTGATCTCAAAACATGAGATTTTTTAACATGTTTAAAACGAGTATTTCTTCTGTTACAGTATTTTTACTCTTTATAATTCAAGCATACTTACTAGAAGACTAATTAATACTGCTAATTCTATTTTTCCATAAGTCTACTATATTTCTTATTGAAGTTCTTTTAAAAATGCCTTCAAAATTTCTATATTTTTTTCTGAGTGTATGATGCGACATGTGGGATTAGAAAATTTAAATTTGATAGCCGTTCTTTGAAATTATCCCTGAATTCTTTCTTCAGAGTTTCCTACTCATAACCTTAAAAAGAATAACTAGAATAAAATAGAGGACACGTAAATTTTGAGATCACATTATTTTCCCCCAGCATGTGTCAATAAAAACACAGGGAAAACAATTTTAAATCTAAAACAAAAATTCAAAGTATATAAAACAGCTTTTAAGTGAACTTTCTATTTACACTTAATTAATTCTTTGTTTAATTTTATTCTTTTTTTTTCACGACAAAGTTTTCATGTATTAAAAAATGTTTAGACTTCAGTTTTCAAAATGAATGCAGACTTTGGACATTTTTCTTATTTAAAAGTCTTTTAAAAAGAGGCACAGAGAGAAGAGAGGGCTGTGAAACTCTTTGAAAATATTATGCACACTAAAAAAATTGGTGTAAAAAATTACAGTATTTAGTGAGATATAAAAATTTCTCTGAGAAGTCATCGAATAGTTAAACCTTTTCTAGTAACCCTTATTAGTTTTTTTCTTATATTTTAGCTGAGAATGGAAGTATCAAATTTTTTGGGGGGATGAATTTATTTTTTGAATAAATATATGCACAGAGGAATTTTGTTACTTCTACTGTGCCTCTGTCGATATATAAACCCGAGTCGCCCTGAAAATAAAGCTATATAAATTGTAAGTACATGGTTTTTTCTCTCCTGTGTTAGCTTATTTGCAAAGTAAGCAGATTCATAATAAAAAGCTATATTGGAAGGTGGAATACGCCTGCAGAGTATGAAAGAATCATTCCTAATGGCCAGAAGAAGATCTGCCTAAAACTTTCTCGCATACTTCTAATAAACTTGTCATTCCAAAGACTACTTAAATTGAGTGCTACTTAAATTGTATCGCCATATAAAACTTATGAAATAATGACTTTTGAAATCTTAGTGTTTTCAGCATTTTTCACTGCATTTATTGCGTAATGCTTGGCGAGATATTTGGGGATTAATCCCTCGCATACATTAATAGTTTCCAAAGATCGGTTTTATGTTTTAGACACGTTTTTTGTAACCGATTGAAGCAAAAATTTGACACAAAACTGTACTTATGGTCAGAAAACTCCATGCTTTATTTCATATGTTTAAGTCACTGCGATTTTCAATTATCTCGTTTTCATATTTTTCGAAGTACAGACTGTCAACTAGTAATATGATTTGGCTCTAAATTTAACAACTTCAACACAAGAAATTTTAAATTTGTTATATATATATATATATATATATATATATATATA
>JAOUZG010025707.1:71385-98598 GCA_026289955.1 Argiope argentata
TCGATTTTTGTTTTTTAAAAAAGAAAATGAAATTATAACTATTGGTTCTCAAAACATTCACTTTCAATATCTTTGGTTTTTCGCTTTTTCTCATGCTATTGATTTTGTACTTTCCTTATGAAAGACGATCATCATTTGCTCAAAATTTCATTACAAAATTATTACTGAGAAGAACTTTTTAGAAAAACTACGCGGTAGTTTCTATTTCATCAATTGTATGGTGCCTCTTCGAGATTTTCAAAACAGGAAAATTTTACTCAAGCTGATACAGAAAAAAAAAAGATTATCTTAGAGATGGGGAAGAGATTGAAATCCTTTTTTTTCCACTACTGTTCAAATTTTACAACACGAGCATTAAATTTAATATGGTACAAAATATTTTTTATGCTTAAAGCTAATACTGATATTATTAAAACTAGATAAAACAGGAAAAGAAACTAAAAAGAAAATTTCTTTTATTGTTGAACTATCTCAAATTCAATAGTAATTCAGTCAACAGTTATAGTAATTAATAAACAGGATTGATATCATCCATAATCAAATAATTGAGATAAAAAATAAACATATGGCATCGGAAAATTGACTCACATTTCTTATTATCAAAATCTTGCAATTCAAGTAATTCTTGTTAATTTTATTACTTATTTATTTGTCCTAGCATTAAAAAATATCGGGATGAAATATCAGTAGCAAAATTGAAAACGTTGAATTCATCTCATCAATGAAATATTTTGTTTTAAAATAATTCTAAAATACATCTTAAAAATTAATTCAAATTGAAATGAAAATTATAAGACAGAAATTTGTATCTTAGAATAGATTAATATTTTAAATTTTAAGATGGCGCAAAAACTATTTTTGTACCCAAATTTTTTTCTGAATTATCGCAGGAAAATTCAAACTTTCGGTTAATTTTCAGTTTATCGAAAAGTCAAATAAAATTTCTCCGAAACATATATGTGTCATGTTTGATCGTTCAGAGTCAAATTGTCTTAAAATTGCTAACACATACACAGACAAATACTGATAAACTCATATTTATTTTTATTTATTTATGATTTTTAATATCAGGCATTGAGAGAACTAGAAACGTCAAACAATTATATAGGAATCCCCATAATCCCGATTCCGCTATATTGTAAATTTTGATACACCGATTTTTTTCCCCAGAATTCTTTGATTTTCAATAAAAAAGTAGTTTTCATATCATGATTAACATTTTCCGTATCGAATATCAAACAAAAAGACATCTTTATAAAATCATTATTATCGTCGATTCCATTCATAAGAAATAATAAAAATAAATGAGAAATTCTTGGTTCCAATTATTCTTATGTAAAAGTAATTCACAGAATTTGCAAATCATTTCGTAAAGAAGGAGTATTTCAAGCTACACAATTCGATAGAATTGGAGTATCCCCCCCTCCAAACTATGTTTCGGCATTGAAGATAAGAAGCGATCGAGTACTTGAAACTCTTGCTGTCTCGTCGAATCATTCCCAAATGTGGTAAATAAAGAATTACCATATGGATATATTTGTGGGGTTCAGTAGATGCAAACTCATTTTAGGGCAATCCCCTCAAGTCAAAAAGAATTCAAATTGACCTCAAGAAGAAAGGCTGCTACCTTTACAAAAAAGTTCTCAAGGAACTAGGAATAATTTGAATAGCTAAAATGGAGAAGATAAAAGGCATTACTTTTCTGTTACAAATAATAGAATTGCTGCAATTAATCGAAAAAAAACATAAATGGATTTATGTCATCGTGATTAACAGAATGTATGGATTGAATTCATTAATAAAATTTGATACCTTATGCAAGAGTTGTATTCGAAAAATCCGTGTTACTTTCATATCTATCAAATGTTCTCAGAAACCACTTGCTTCTAAACTATATTAATGAGATTAATTTAATAATTTTAAACAATTTTGATAAAATGTGACTTACCGCCAAATAAAGGTATCATTTTAAATCATCGTTTTCAATCAATAAAAGGCATATCCTTAGATATTCACTTAAGATTTTTTAAAAATCTATTGAAAACGGATGGGAGGGAAACAAAGCAATGAGAGTCAAAAGACCACTTTTATCATATTTGGTGATATTAACTTCTAAATAAAAAATTATCAATTCTGTATAGTGATTGGGGTTAGAAGACTTTGTCAGGGCCTATTTCTTATAGAGAATGAATAATACTGCTATCAAATTATATTTAAAAATAAGGATTACGTGACCAATACTACATTTACATTCATAAAAGTGTGAAATTTCATTAAAAAAAATTGTGAAATGGAATCAGAAGTTGGGAGTGGGGGATGTTCCTTGATTTTTATCTATTATTTCAAGTATGTAGATAATCGAATTTCCCTTTTCTATTAAGAGCATTCATCTTTAGTATAGAGAGATATTTTTAATGGCAGTTTTTGTAGTATTTGTTATTCTTGTTCTGAATGTTATTTGGGAAAATAAAACATATTTTAAGCATCCTTTACTTGAAGATAACTTCTGCGAACTCAACTTCCCGAAATTATAGTAAAATATTTGATGCAATATTAAAAAACAATGTAAAAACTAAGAAATTCCAAATGCCATGTCTACAATAACTTGTATTACATTTTCAAGACCTCGGATTTTTTAAAAATATTGATAAGGTAGAATGGTGATATAAAAATATTAATTTTAATCTAATGATTCGTTTTATTTTTTTAATTGAAATTTTAAAAATTAAAGCTGGATTCTGTATAGTTATAAATAAACCCTGGGGCATTAAAAATTTATGTAGTGAATAACATTTAACAATTTTTCAAAAACTATATTATCAATTCCTTGTAATTAGATAACATTGTGAATACAATAGTGTAAACTCTTTATTCAATTCGGTATTATGTTTTTTATTAATTTTTATGTATTTTATCTAGAATTAGGTAGCCTAGATATTTTATAGATATATTGATGTTGAATCTTTGACATGTTAAAAACTATCCGATTTTTAATAAATTGTTCAGCTCAACTTTCATTGATTATTGAATTCTAATTTAATGAGAACTGAGTAACATTGATGAAAAAATGCTCTTTTTTAGTTTCCATCTCTACTTTTATTATAAACATGCTAAAATAATTATGTTTGAATAAATTTAAGAGCTTTGGGGAGCATATTTCAATTTAATTTAATATTGTCCTATTAGTGCCATATATTGTAACATGTTTCAACGATATTGTGAATTTCGAGAAATATCATGAAGATTTCAAACAGTGTTGAGCTCTTGAGCATTTTATGCTAAAAGATTGAAATTTTAATTTCAATAAACTTAATTAAAGTAAACAGACAGTAAATGGTATAGGAAAAAGTATTGTATTTGACCCAAATTTCTATAATTTATTCCAATAACAAACTATAATTTATTCCAATAACAAACTTTATTTTTGAGAGAAAACAATTTATCATTTGATTTCAAATTATATTTTAATTCGTATATGAAAATAATTATCAAATTAAAAGGCCTATAAAAATTTAGCGCTTTATCAGCTCGTGATATTCCTAGGGAGTGGAGCATACGAATGCTGTAATTAAAATCTAAAATTCCCCACGGCGATTTCCCTGATTAATTGACTGGGCATTGTTATTAAACTCAGATGTTTCCTAGTTCAACCTAAAAGTAAGTAGACAGTGGAAAATAACAAGTTAGAAAATATTCAAGAAATGAACCAAAAAAAAAATTAATACATTTTCATATACACTAATAAGAAATTTCATTTGGAGCTCATTTTTGATGATATTCAGGATGAAAATGGAGCTTTGAATCACTGATTATTGTTTGAAAAGTTCTGCCAAGGAAAGCAAATTAGAATTAAACTCTATTTTCCTAAATATCTAAACATTTTCTATCTTCTCAAGGTTTATTGAATGAACAGATCGAATCGGATTCTTTATGGATTAATTCTTGGCTCAATATCTATAAACGAGCTTGTCACTGTTAAGTGATCCGTTAATTTAATAACATCTCTTTTAGTCATTGAAAAAATGGTATTTGCAACTTTTTAAAACTATATATTTGATTTTTCTTTAAGTATTTGTCATCCCTACAAATCTACAGTTTTTGCACATATAGAATGTATTTATTTTGTTATCAACAAGATGATTGAGATAAAGATGAAGATAGATAATTAATTGCATTGGATAAACATGAAGTGCAGTCACTGTTTCAGAATTTTAATGAATATTAGTTGCGAAAAAAGTTTCGAAAAAAATACTTTTTTCGTTATCTGACGCATGATAATCATAACTGCAACTTTTTTTTGATTGCAGTATCAACAAATCACTTGCAGCTAGCTAACGCCTTTGTCAGAGGAAACGGAAACTGGTCATTGTCAAATAATGCCTGTTGTAGTAAAAAAAGTTGCAATATTTGGTGCGTCTGGTAATACTGGATTGGCTACGGTTGAAGCTGCTATAAAAAAGGGTAATATAATTTTGTACTTTTATTATCATTCGTCAAATTATCCTTATTGTCCCATAGAGGGCAGCAGTTTATACCGGTCACGTGTATACTGTTTATCAGTAAAAGTAAACAATATTGATCGTTAATGATATATTGTTCAAAATGTTGCTTCTTAAAACATTTCCAATTTTAAAGCCTGCTTATTATCGCAGTAATTATTTACCTTTTATAAAAACCGTGCGTAATTTAAGTGTTGCTGATTATAAGGGGTTTATTTTACAGCATCATTCTGGTGATTGCGAAGGCATTATTACTTTGGGTTTGAATCGTCCTGAAACGAAAAATGCTTTAGGAAAGCAAACCATTGCTTCATTAGGTGAAGTAATAAATAGTATTAAATACGATAAAGATGCGCGTGTTCTTGTCATACACAGTTTAGTCAAAGGTGTCTTCTGCGCTGGAGCTGATTTAAAAGAACGTGCAGTCATGCCAGAGGCGGAAGTTGGACCATTTGTTGCCAAAATTCGTCAATCCATCACAGATTTGCAGGACTTACCCATTCCCACTATTGCTGCCCTTGATGGACATGCTCTAGGGGGAGGATTAGAAATGGCCCTTGCTTGTGATATGCGTGTTGCAGCTTCATCTGCGAAAATGGGACTTGTAGAAACTAAACTTGCTATAATACCAGGTGGTGGTGGAACTCAAAGACTCGCAAGAATTGTTGGACCTGCCATTGCAAAAGAATTAATTTTTACTTCTCGTATTATTGATGGAAATCAAGCTTTCAAAATCGGGCTAGCAAATCATGTTGTAGAACAAAATTCTGATGGTGATAGTGCTTTTAAAAAGGCTTTAGAACTTGCTGAAGAAATTAAAAGTCAAGGACCCATTGCTATTCGACTGGCAAAATTGGCAATTGATAGAGGTTTGGATGTTGACTTGCGAAGTGGATTAGCATTTGAGCAAGCTTATTATGCACAAACTATTGGAACTAAAGATCGTGTTGAAGGCTTAAAGGCTTTTAAAGAAAAGAGACCTCCAAAATATACTGCTGAATAGAAATGTGCCAAATTGCTGCTTCACATTTAATATTTAAATACAATTTCATATTTTGTATGAATATATTTTTAATTTGTATTGATTTTTTTTCCTAATAAAGTTGAAACATATGCATATAAATCTTTTCAGTTGTTCTTTCTTAAAATACTATGAAATTCCCATTTTTGTCAAAAATTATAAAGCTTGTTGAATATGTAGGTATTATTCTATTTCCTCTATCCTTAAAATTTTTCCCTGGAAATATGACTAGGTTATGAAGTCACAGCATTTGTTAGAGACAAGGCAAAACTTGGCAAAGTAACTCCTCAAAATATTATTCAAGGTGATGTTCTTAATAAAGATGATGTCAATAAAGCTGTTGAAAGTCAGGATGGAGTTATTATTGTTTTGGGTACAAGAAATGACCTGAGTAAGTTTTTTTATTATTATTATTATACATTATCCATTCTATTTTTAATGTTTATATTATAAATTTTATTGTTTATGCAAATTTTAAAATTCTCATTTCTTTTGGGAAAGTTGTGCTACTGTGTGGAAAAAAAATATTTCATTTTGAATTTGCCTGTTTTTATTTCCATGCATATTTCTATTCTTATAATTAATCAGTTTTCCTATTTGGCTAGCTGAATGGGATTGTCGAACGCAAGATTACTTCTAGCTCATGCGAGTGAGACTTAACATTTCACCACATCCATTGATTTATTGTTCAGAGTAAAAATCCTTTCTGACTGCATTCCTAAATAAATTTCCAAGTTCAGATTGTGCATAAGTTTTGCTAATAAAAAGTGAATATAATTTAAAAAAAATTCTGTTGCCCTTGTTATATATTATTATTATTAATAATAATGATAGAAGCAGTATTTATTCATAACTACTGTTTCTAGCAGTGAAGTATTTCATCCTGAATAGAATGTTTCATCAATGATAGAGTTCCTTTGTCCATTGAAAAAAAGTCATTGTTTTAGTCACACTGATTTTAAACAGATTTTATATCTTATTTCTGTTTCTAAAAAAAGAAAATCACTTCCAGATCTTGTTAATTATATATTAAGCAATTATGATAGGATAAAGTTTAAATAGCATAAATAGATGAAATAAATTTTTCTCAACTACAAGCATGTTTCTTGATATATATATATATATATGCATTTTTTTAAGAACACGCAGTTTCATGTTCATCACAATTGTAAGCTTGTTTTATTTTTACATATTGCTTTTATGAAACACTTTAGAATTTCTATTCTTTTGTTTTTAATTTCTGTTATTTTGTATTGTCATAAATTCAAAATAAGTAAACCCTGATGTTTGTAATTCTAAAGTGGATTAAATTGTATTACCATTTTTTAAAAAAATAGATAAGGAATTTATATATATTATCATCAAATCTTAAAAATAACAGTGCCTTTACTTATATATTTAAAAATTAAATATTGTTATGAATTTAAATTAGGTCCCACAACAGTGATGTCAGATGGAACTAAAAATATTTTGGAAGCAATGAAGAAGCACAATGTAAAAAGAGTTACCTGCTGTATTTCATGTAAGTTCTTCTTATGTTAAAGAACTTGTTCTAATGATAGCAAAAATTTAATTTACATGTTAAGTTTTGGAATAAAATAGGAAATTACAAACTAATTCACTGACTTGCAATAAAATTTATTTCTTATGCCATATAAAATTGTACTTTACCTCCTTAATTCACAATTGCTTTACCACCTCTCTTTGAAAGCTAATATTTGAACAAAATTGTATTGAGAAACTCAGAATTGGAAAATAGTTTTATTAAATCATATTTGTTTTACTACTAATTTATTTTCATTTTTAACAGAAATAATTAAAGATATAATGCAATCTTCCAAAAAACAAATTATTGAGTTAAATATATGTTTCTCATTAGTTCAAATTTAAATTATTTAATATTGTTTGTTTAAGGGGCAAATAATATTATACTCATATCATATATATGTTTCCCTTCCCTGGTAAAAGATACAAAAGAAACTATAACTATTGATTATATATATTGATAAGATTAGACTATAAATATTGATAAGGTTAGTAAATCATGTGATATATTAAATTTCAACTATTTGTTTTATTAAGAACTGTCATCATTTTAAAAGTATTCATATCATTTTTTCAGCTTTCCTTTTTTGGGAAAGAGAAAAAGTGCCCAAACCATATATTCCTATTACTGAAGATCATGAGAGAATGCTGCAAGCATTAAAAGAATGTGACAGAGAGTGGGTAGCTGTGCTTCCTCCTCACATTGCTGGTAAATATGCATTTAATAAAACTGAAAAGTTTCCTCTGATAGAGTTGAAAAACATAAAAATTATACATACTCCTTGTATGTTTATGCAAGCATTTATTGTAACAAAAAAAAGTTCTGTATAATTAATATTTTTTATTCCATTTACAGAAGAGCCAGCAAGAGGAAATTATGTAATAAAAAATGAAGCAGCTGTTGGTAGAGTTATTTCCAAGTATGATTTGGCTGAAATTTTAGTGAATTGTTTAACTACTGAAGATCACTTTGGCCACTATGTTGGAATTGGATATCCCCAGTGATTTATCCCAATTGTTATAATTTCTTCACTTATGTTAAAGCATATAGGTTGCTTTTGTTTTGTTATAGTATACTTTTGTGTGCATATGATTTAGATTTTCTTTTATTTGAGACGCTAGTAATATCTGCTTTTGTTAAAAGTTGATATATATTTTGGAATAGAAACATTGATTTATTATGTATTAAGATGAAAGTATGGATTTTGTTTTATACAAACATATTTTTATAAAGAAATTTATATAATGTATAATCACTTATAAAAATATATATTTGTAATAAATATATAAAATTATTAATGTTGTCATTTTCCTTTTTAAAGTTGTTTTTATTTTCTGTATTTGTATACAATTTACAAACTTTCATAATGTAAATATTGATTAAGTAATTTTATATAATTTCTGAGAATGTGTTTGAAAAGAATATAATCACAAATTCCCCTTTCTTCTTTTGACATCAAGATGTTTGTTGATTTGATAATCAATGAAATTAACAGAAAATATATTGCTATACTGGAAAATATATCTAGGAATCTGTTTTACATTTATCATTTTAGTCCTTCATATATAATAAGCTCATCCATTTCAGTTGGATATTGAATTACTTTCTATTTGAAAATAAAATGCTTAATTTTTTAAAAGAAGAATCATGAACATTCTGAAACTAATTTATTATCAGCAATTCCATAAATTATAGCTCATTTTCACAATGAAGAGAGCTTAAAAATTTGTGAACAAGGTAAGAATAATTCATAATTATTTCTATTGTCCTGCAAGACAATTACTGGAATAAATGGTATATATTTATTTAATTTTAGAGTTGCCCACATGAATCTTTAATTACATAATCTTTATTGCGTTTGAAATGATATTTGAAGTCAAATAGTTTGATCCTAATTTTACTTTTATATCGAATCATATATATCTTTTTAGAAAAATGAAAAGTTTGTCAAAAGCTGGTTGCTGAATATCAGTAGAAGCATTTTGTCTTTGAATGTCAACAAAGTTATTTTCCTTCATTTGTTCTCATACAAGACAGACATATCAGTTTCTCTCTTAATATGAAATTTGAATAAATCTATCAGATAGTTTGTCTTTGTCAGGAAGAATTGATTGTAGACTAAAAGAAAGAAATATCTTCTCTCTCTCTGTGTGTGGTAGTGGTGGGGATTTTGAATCAATTTGAAACATCAAGTACATTTTTAAATTAATTGTGTTTTTGTTCCGTTAACTAAGTCATTGTTTATATTTATATATATATATATATAGTTTAATGTACAATAAAACCAAAACTGGAATCTTGCTGCAACCTAACTGTACAATAATTAGTATACTGAATTTACAACTTATGTGATCTTTGTATATTTATGTCATATCATACAGTTATTTTAAATGTACTTTACTTTCTTTTTTTTTTTTTTCAAGATGAGCTATAAATACACTTACTAATTATTGGCTGTTGTACCAAACACAGAATTTAAATATTTTAAGGAAATTAGAATATTATAAAAAACTTCTGAATAATTTTAGAAGATTTATAAATTACCATTCATGTCTGAATGATTCCACCATCATGTATTAGTTGAATTTTGTGCCTATGTTTTTAACATATCCCAATGAGCAAAAATCAGTATGTTATGCTGAAAAACCCCATTCTGAGTAAAATCTGAAAAAGGATGCAACTAAAAAGCTACATTGTGTCTTGCTAAGTAAATTGAAACCTTTATATATTTCAATTATTAGGTATTGAATTGGTTGCTTCTTGAATATGTTTTCCACTAATTTATTATTATTAATAACTAATATACACTAACAAGTAAAAAAAACTGGTATACCTGCTTAATATCGTGTAGGCCTCGTGAGCGCATATAAGTGCCAAAACATGATGTGGCATGCACTCAACTAAAGTCTGAAGTAGTGCTTGAGGTAACTGGCGCCATGAATTCTGCAGGGCTGTCCATAAATCTGTAAGATTATGAGTGGGTGGAGATCTTATTTGAACAGCAGATTGCAAGAAATCCTAGATATGCTCAATAATGTTCATGTCTGGGGATTTAGGTGGCCAGCGAAAGGGTTTCAATCAGTAGAATGTTCCTGGGGCCACTCTGTAGTAATTCTTGAAGTGTGGAGTGTCGCATTGTTCTGCTGGAATTTCCCAAGTTCGTCAGAAGGCACATTGGACATGAATAGGTGCAGGTGATCAGACAGAAGGCTTACGTACCTGTCAGATTCGTATCTAGACATACCAGGGATCCCATATCACTTGAAATGCATATGCCCCACACTATCACAGAGCCTCCACTAGTCTGAACAGTCCCCTGTTGACATGTAAGGTCCCTGGATTCATGAGGTTGTCTCCATACCCGTACACGACCGTCAGCTCGATACAATTTGAAACAGTTGTTGACAGACTCAGGCAAGGCATAAAGATTTTTGTCATGCAATCATCAACTGGGCTTTAAGCCCATATCGAATAGTTTGCACACTGACACTTTTTGATGTACCGGCATTGAAATCTGCAAAAATTTGCGGTAGGGCTGCATTTCTGTTAAGCTTAATGATACTCCCCAATCGTGTTGGTCCTGTTCTTGCACAATCTTTTTCTGGCATGAATTTTGATGGAGATTTGAAGTTTTATAGGATTCACGGTACACTCGTGAAATGGTCATACTGGAAAATACCCATTTCATTGCTACTTTGGAGATGCTATGTCCCTCTTGTGCACTCACTATCATACCACATTCACACTCACTTAAATCTTTATAACCAGTCATTGTTGCAGGAATAGCTAATCTAATATCTGTGCCAAGCACGTTTTGTCATATATAGACATTAGTGACTGCAGCTCCGTTTTCTGATTGGTTGCATATACTAGTTATTTTGGCTCTTCAGTGTATATAGGTATAAAATTTCTTAACAGGTCTGATTCCTTACAAAAGGCTTCATTTTATGTAATGCCACTGTATTTCTAAATTTAAAAGAAAATTTAGTCATTAATGCTCATTTATTCCAAATAATTTCTAATGTATATTTATGCTGAACATTAAGAAGTGACTGAAAAACATGTTATGGGAAAATTATTGTAATAATTTTAGAAGAAATCTGTTCATATAAGATCCAAAATAGAGATTTTAAATTTCATACTTTGATACCAGATATTATTGCCTACTCCATTAGGAAGGAAATAAATTTTTCCCATATTTTGTGCAGAAACTTAGATGCAAAATAAAATAATGGACAATAAAGAAATCAAAGTGAACTAGTTGAAGATAAAATATTTCCCCTTCTAGTGTGAAGATCAGTCTGTCAATATTTTTTAGATATGAAGATTCATGAAAGCAAGCAAGTAACTAATTTAAGCAAATTTATGCTTTTAGCCACAAAAACTATACTAAATTTTTGAAATCTCATATTCTTCATTTCCAGTAGACATATAGCAAGTTGATTCAACTCGGTAAAATTGAAATAATATCACGAGCTTTATTTGTAAGATAAATCTCTGCCAAGTTTAAAGAACTCAAGAATCTAAATCTGGAGTTAAGCTAGGTAAGACTCAATGCAAATAATTTTCCTTATATATATATATATAATTAAAGTATCATAAAAATAATGGTATGTTCTTGTAATAATTGTTAATTACAATGGTAAGAGATTATAAAGAGAATACCAAAAGTAACTTATAATTAACAAATGAAATGCATTAGAATAATATAAATTATACTTAATAATCTATTTTTCAATGCCAATTCCACAATGCATTAACAATATTGGCATTATTTTTCAGTCAGTGCTAATATTGTCAATACATAATTTGATTTATTTTTATAAATATAATCGTAGGATATAAACTAATTAGTTCACTTAAATAATTATCACTGATTGAAAAAGAAGTCATAGAAGCAGTTTATTTACACTTTGGCTAATAAAAGTAACTAAATCATCAAAACATTTTTTATGGACCGTTGCAGCAAACAAGAATTTTTAATTTATTATTTGGACCAATAATACAAACACAAGTAAACTTATAAATGTTACAAGTGTGTAAAATAATGTTTGCTTTTTTTTTCTTCATAAGTCAAAAGTTTAAATAGGGGATATCTGACCAGTTTTGAATGTGGTGACTTGTACCTTCTATTAAGATACTTTCAGTATGGACCTATTGTTTATGGTTCAGAGATCTTTCTTTAAAAATAGAGTCTGTTAGATTTATGTTATATTTTTCTGTAATTTCTCTTAGTTCTAAAAAAATTTAAATAAAGGGATATGACTTTGATGATAGTTTGGTCATAAGAAAATTCAATGTATGCTTCAAGAGAGATTTCAAAATGTTAGGTTTAACAAGTTATCAAATAATTATTAAATTGTTAATGCAAGCATAGTGAAACTATGCAAATTTATCTTAAATAAAAGAAAACAATTTGTTTCATTTTATAGACTTTTTAAAAATTATTTTTACATAAGGTGTATTAAATATTTTTTTCAAATACTGAATGTTTCTTCTGTAAATTAATTTTAAAACTTACTATAAAATAGTTTTTGATAACATTTTATTCCAAAATGCATGACATCTAAATAACACAAAGTCGCTTTTAACATAGAAAAAAGTATACATTGAAAATATAAATTACACATGAATAAACAATTGATGTTTAAGTTCATGCAATGTTATAAAATGAATTCAAGAGTCAAACAGAAGTGTTAATATATAATAAATATATATATACAAAAACTTTTCTTTAAAGATTTCATATATAGTGTAAATATATTTTCTATTAATCAACAATAATCTCACATAAAACTAATCTTTTTATATATAATTTAAAAGGTTCTGTAATGTTCCTTATTTGATTGCATATTATTACAATAACTTGAAAATTAGTAATAAAACCCGAAGAATACAATCAGATAAACTTTATGAAAATGATAATGAGAAATATTAAATTTCTGATTTCACTTACCAGAGATAACTGCATTTCATTATTTGATATTTGGATATCTGTAACTTTTTGACATTCTCAATAAGTAAAAGAAATATATTTTAACATATTTAATTCTATAAAAAATATTCTAAAGATATAAATCTTCCTAATAAGTACAACATAATTTAAATAGTGTTATTGTTTTAAGTTAAAAAGATAGAAAACCTAAAACTTATGGCAGGAGAGAAAAACATCTAAACTTTCAGCATAATAACACACCGTCAATCTGCCATCTCTTATAAGTGTATATGAACACACCATGAGAAAAAGAAATTACAAAACAGCCATAAAAAGTGCCACAATAAAACCATATCAAACATGTGATACTGATTTCTTCAAAACATGCAAATACATTATTGTGTTCAATATTTTCCCAAGTTCTGTTAATTAATAGTTCTCAAACATCATTACTCAATTGCTATACCACAGATAAGAATTATTTTACAAGCTACATTTTTTTCCTAATAAATGCTCTAGGTGAGCTACTTAAGACATGTAACATACATAGTCAGAAACCACAGTACTTTGTACTTCATCTGGAGTGTATTCATTACTGATAACATTTTCTATATTAGTTGCATGTAGACAAATAGTATATAGAATGTTCAAATAAGTACCAAAAAAACCCTAGATGAATATAGCTCAAAATTGTAACAAGCTTTTCATTATATTTCATAACATAAAGTTTTATATTAGAATCACTGAAAAAGGCCACAATAACAGTATAAATCAAATCTTTCCAAAAATGTTGAAAACTGCCAACTAAGTTGGCAAGATTTTCGAAAAAGTTTTAATATTTATTATAAATATTTTCAATTTGCACAGCCAATCATTACGAAAAAAATAATAACGTGTATGTGTATAATATTAATAAACATAATGTCGTCAAACAAAAAAGTTTCAGCCGTCATACAAAAATTTGTTTCAAAATTAAACATTTTAAATTAGTACAATGAACAGCCTATTTTTTTATAAGCTGCTTTGTTGTTGAAGCATTTTACAAAATTACTAAAAGCAAAGTTTATGCAGAAATGAAATCTCCAACTTTTTTTATTGTTAAAGAAGGGGGGAAACTCTCAATAACTTAATTCAAATATCATTTATCACCATAATTTTTTTAATTATTAAAATAATTTCTTTCACACTGGATCAAATAAAAAAAAAAGGTATTTCTTTTAATATATGTCTGGAACTTGATATTAGCTTAATTTTGACCCTGTAAAGAAATCAAAATATATAAACAGGCATAATGAAAATAAATTTACCATATTGCAATATACAGACTGATAAAATACTTGCTATCATGAAGAGATTTAATCGGTAATATTCATATATTTTGAGTTCATGAAAATTACAAAATACATATAACCCAATGAAATAACTAAAGAAAACACTTTAAACTTTTTACAGATTTTGATATACTGAACACTATTTAATAATCAATTTATTTAAAGTAGTTGGCAACAAAATTTAGAGTTACTACATGTTGATTATACAAAACAGTATGGATTATTATGAAGTAAGCAAAACATGTTTAAAAAAGGCATATCTTGAAAGGTTTTCTGTGTTATTTATTACCATTAACTTAAGAAAAGTAGTAAATACATTCTGCAGAAGTCATATTCAGAATATATACATCCCTGTGCCACATCAACTATAGTTTAAATTACAATAGGTTGGGACTTCACATCATCACAGCTTTGAATACTTTTGATATTCCTTTGAAATATAAAATGGGTAGCATTTATGTGATCAATCAAGTGTGAATATTCTGGCAGCAATATCATCCAGAATCCAGTCTATTCCAAGCAGTAGATTTTCTCCAGTTACTGCACTACAAGGAATTATACGCCAGTGGTGAGTCTTGATTTGATCTAATTCCAATAGCTAAATAAAACAAAAAGACAAATGGAAATTATTTCTCTTCTACAAAGATAACCTAGAGTTTAATAACTTGTTTGCTTCAAACAAAGTAAGAATAATGTTTCCAAAAAATTTTGATTGCTGAGTTTGAATATATGATTAAAACTTGGAATCAATCCAGGTTTACAAGACATGTTAATTATTATTAAAATTAACTTAAAAATGGATCTGATGTAATATAGGTTGCAGAAAAGAAAGAGAAAAGAGGCTCTACTAATTATGAAAATACAATATAATTTTGACATTTTTCTTTACTATTGCCTTAATACGAATCTGCAGTTGCTTCAACTACAAGATCCAGTGACGTCTCCTAACACTGATTTATCTACGTACCAACATTTCATACCAATGAGCCTTGTTTACTATATTTTTAATATTCATTGCCAATAGGAGGTCAGATTAATCAAACCTCAAGCTTTTTTGTGTGGGATTGAGAGCATTATTTTAGTAACATTTCTAATTAGTAACCATTAACAAAATTTGTATAAAATAATTTTAAAATTCTAAAAAAATAAGATGTTTTATAAATTTAAAGTATTCAAATAAGCCAAACTTTATTACCGAAGTTATTAAAACTGTGTTAGACTACTTTTTTTTTAAATTTTTTAATTCCAATTGTGTGAATATATATATATATATATATATATATATAAACTTTACTGCTTAGGAAGTAATCTGATATTTTACAATTTATCCAAATTTACTACAAAAATTTTTATATGGAGAATAAATTAAAATTATTAATAAAATTGTTTTTAAAAGTTTAGAATAGAAAAAGGATTCTAAGATTTACATTACTACTAGAGGAGCCTTTAGGGTTAATTCCAACTCTGATAAAAACCATATCTGTTAAGAAAAATTTTCAGTGAGACAATCTAAAACATGATTTGAAAGGTCAAATTTTATATATCATTTTTTTGCTTTTAGTTATTATTACAACACAGAACGCACCCAAATGCAATATCTTAATACCACAGATATGTTGGCTTGCATATATATGCCTTTAGGTCTTTTCTTACAGCTAAAGTGATAATTTTTTTCTGCCTAAATGAATCAAAAACTGACAATATTTTTCAAACACTTCTGAAGCACTATAATATAATTACACTTAATTAACGATTAATTGGAGGGGAAAAAATACAAATGTTAGATTTCCCACTGTGAATAGATTTGACAAATGCAGATTGATGCAATCTCTCATTACACATTTCTACAATATATCCACTGCTGTCCAAATATTAAGACATAAACAAGAGAACTTGAAAACAAGGTGAAGAAAGAAATACAAATAAAATAATTTATATAATTTAAGAATTTTAAAAAATAAAATCAAATTTAAAATTTTCTTAGATTTTTTTAAATAAAAATAAGTAGTAACTTAAGTTTCTGAAAACTTAACATTGTAGGCCAGTATAACAGATTAAAGAGAATGATTTTTACCTCTTTTATGTCTTCAGCAGTAAGAGCTCCAGGTAAATCTTGTTTGTTGGCAAACACTAACAATGTGGCACCAGACAATCGCTAAAATGAAAGCCTCATATTTAATTAAAAACAAATAGTTAATATTCTGAATTCTATAATAATAAAAAATGAGCCAATGTTTCACATCACATTAACACTCAAAAATTAATTTTCTAAAAGAAAATTCTTAAACTTGTCACTAATTAACCAAGTATATATTTCATTTAATTTGATAATACAGTTTCTGTTACACAAATGAATATTAAGGTTTTAAATAAAATAAATGGTTTTTTCCCTTAATTCTTGTTAAATAAGTTTTTTAGAAATTGTAGACATTAGAAAATATTTCAACAACCAAATAAGATCACTAAATTCTTTAAACTGTGAAATGATTGTTTTCCTTAGGGTAATTGAGACACTTGGCAAATTAATTCCTCTAGCAACAGAGTATACAATGCAATTTTGCAATCTTACAGCCTACTACATTAAGTATACAAGCAAGATTATTTCAATAAGTACAAGTATTATTTTTATGTGGAAGTATATAGTATAATCGAGGATAATAAGTTCTCAATTTTTATTTGATTTATGACTCATAATATGAAAAATGTTTAAAGAAATTTATAAAGGAATATGAGCTTCAGTATAATAAATAGTGGATTTTTTAAAATTTTATTGCAAATGCTTCATGTTCACAGTAAACTAAAAGTTTTAAGAGATGTAAAAAACAAAGCATCAATGACTATAGAAAAACCCATCCTAGGCTAATTGACTTGATGTTTTAATACTAATTAAAATAATCAGTTTCCAGAAAATATAGATTTAATTTTAAAAAAATTACCTCCTCCAGTAACAGAGTATGCAATTCATCTTTACAATCTTGTAGCCTTCGGCGATCTGCACTATCTACAACCCAAATAAGTCCATCAGTACTCTCAAAATAATTCCTCCAATATGATCTTAAAGATTTCTGCCCACCAACATCCCACATGTTCAGCTTAAAACTAGAAAAGGTGATAATACAAGTAAGTAAAAAAAGAATCTTAACTACATTCTATATGTAAATTGGAAAAAGAAGGTGGGGGGAAACTCACCCTCTATGTTCTAGAGTTTTTATATTGAAACCTAAGGTTGGAGATATAACACTAATATCTTCACCATTAAATTTCTTTAATATTGTAGTTTTACCAGCATTATCAAGTCCTCTTAAAATCAATTAAGGTATACAAGATAAAACAACAATTTTGAATTAAGTTCTAAAAAGAGTATTATAAACATAAAATAATTTGATAAATATTAATTAAAAAAAAACAATATTTTGGAGCAATGAAATTTCACATTTTTGCCTTTGTTTCCTAATATTATATTTATATATGATAATTATTTTTTACAATTTTATATTAAGTTACATCAATAAAATAAGTTGTTGCACAAATTGTATAGTAAAAAAATCATTTATTGATTTTTTTACTATGCTTATTAATATAGTGTAGTTAATTCTCTGGAAAAGAATTTTTTTGACTATTCCTATGAGCAATATGTAAATAAAAATATAAAGATACATTTTAAAAGAAATACGCTTTTCTTTAAATTTAAAATCATGTTTATTACTTATTATTTTTGCTTAAATTTATTAAAAATCCAGAATTGCTATGGCAAATTCAGATTATACCCACAAACTATTACTAGACAGCCAATCGATGGCCAACAGTCATATTAAAGAGTTATTCAGTGCAATAAATTGTTATTCTTCTTCATATCTGATGAAATTGTAGCTATGGCTGCCATATTTATAATATAGTTAGAGTCTTACTTCATCCATTAAAATTAAGCTTTAAAACAAGAAGAAAATGAAAAATCTCTTGTACAAGAGATTCTGATAGTAAAAACACTTTCCTTATTATTATTATTTTCCCATATAATTGAAAGGTAATATCTGAAATTTCTCCTACCATCTAGTAATTATTATTCTAGTTTTTCCTCATTTCAAACTAAGTCCATAAAGTAATGATCAATTAAGTATTTAAAACAGAGACAGATTATTGAAGAAGGAGAGAAATTTTTAATCATTTATTAACACAGCAAATATAAAATATCTAATAGAACAGTATTTGTACTGCAAGGAAAAAGTTAAGTCTAATAATTGAACAGAGCATTTTATTATTTTGATGAATTAATTGATTTTCCCTAAAATTATACCATTTCAGAAACAAAATACATTTTAAAAGCAAAATTAAAATGTATTTATTTCCAGCATCAATCCTAATTTAAAATAGGCACAGAATTAAATAAAAAACTGACAATAAAGAATATAAGTTACACTTTAGGGAAAACAGTCACAGATAAAAATGCAGATTTTTTCAGATATCAGTAAATAAGGGGGAGGGGGCGACCCCTTTTAAAAAATTTAAATGTTTTACTATTCTGCTCTGAACTTGTAATGTTACAACAATTTGTTTTGTGAAAACTTTTTGCATATTTAAATTGATTATTCTGATTAATAAGTTTAGGGGAAAAGATTGTTAAAAACTGATTTATTTCAAAATAATATCAAAAACTGCACATATACAATTATAAAAGAATAACATCAAATAGGCACATATCACAAAAGATAAGAAATTAAAGTTTCAATACATAATTGAACAATTTTCAAGAAAATGTAGCTTTTTTTCAACCTCAGGTAGATATATGGATTTTCTGTGAAAGGGGAAAATATAAAACAAAGAGTGATTCAAGATAGAAATAACAAGATAGCAAAAAATAATATACAATTGATGTCCCCAAACTTATTAAAATAGATTTGTTTGATAACTCATGATGCTTACTTTTCAGTCATATAATCTCAACAACAGCAGATTATCTAAATTTACCAAGTCAAATATCAATATTATGAACTTTCTTTTTATCAACATGTATAGTTATTTTTAAAAAAAGCAAACATTTGCTACCTAGTTATTTTTTAAAGACCTCAACAAGAAGCAAACATAAAATGTGAACAAACAAAAAATTATACATTTATATACAGAAAAGTGCACAAGATAAGTAATATTCTCAAAATTTACTTTTAACTTATGATAATTTAATGCAAGGAAATTTATAGGAAGGAAGACTTTAATGGATAATTAATAATTTTTCATTAATAACTGGCCGATAAATAAATAAAATAATCGTATAGTAAACAAAAAAATGCGAAAGATTATTTAAAAAATTATTTGAAGAAGAGAAGTACAAAAATTACTTCCGGTGTCAATCGAAACTATTTCAAGGGAAAATAAAGTCCTTTCAAGTTCAAACCACATGTATCAGAATATTTTCAATATTTATATTAAGTAAACTCTTATTTGCTAGTTTCAAATAAAAAATTATTTGAGCAAAACAATTTGACAGTTACATATGGCTCTATTTGTTCAACAGTAAAATAAAAGCAACAAAAATCGAAGCTATAAAGGATACAACATCAGAAGTCGCATTTCTTTTTCTTTTTGTTTCATTTTCTTTAAAATTGTCAATAAACCCATTCTATATTATTTGACATGAGCAATGCATAAATCTATCGCAAATAAATACGGTTTCTGTAGTTTTGTTTTGACTACTGAGAAAAAGTGACGGTTACAAACAATAATTGTTGTTTTCAGATTTTTGAGAGAAAAAAGTGTAGAATTTCTTACATTTTTAAAAAAAACTAAAATAGTTTGAAAATTTGTAATGATATAATTAATATTAGCTTTTAATTATTTTGTATATTTATTATTCTAAGAATTTCGGTTATTTTAAGATGGAATATTGTTGATCTGATGGGCTCTTTTCAAGTTATGTTATACGTGCAAAATTTGGCAATTATTAGAGTTAGGAGCATTTTTCAACTGAGATAAAAGTTTTTTCCTTATTTAGCTTCTATATGGATAAAATGTCGTCCGTTGGTGTCGCACAAATGTGTGAGAGCTGCGTATTTTTGCTCTAGATCCGAACTCTCTACTTTCTTGTTTGCAGCCGAGTAACATAACCACTTTACAAATTAACTACGTTTGTACGGAGGAGGTTATCTGGCTTATGAAACTTTCACTACATACTCTCCTAGCAGTGAGAGGAACGATGCCTTTTGCGTCAAGCGTATGGCAAGCATGTTGGTGATCTTGGCTTTATTTGAATGCATCTCACAATCTTTTCTGAAGATAGAGGGCACCCCAAAAGCTGTATGAAGGTATCTTATTCAAGGTCACGAGTCACCATTGTGGTTGAAGGGTTAGATTTGAGCGTGGGGACCGAAATAGCAATATTAAAGTTTGTGGCTGAGTAACACAACCATTATACAAAAGTGATACTTTTGTCCGATTGATGTTATCTGGCTTATGAAGCTTCCATCACAAATGTTTGGAGAGAGAGAGCTGATCTAACTATCAACGAGATCAGAGATCTCGTCATCTGAGTTCACAATTACAACGTCCGTCTTAGAATAATTTAATCTCCTTGACCTTACTTCCAAATAAGAGTTAGTTGAGTTAAACTATGCTACTAAGAAATTACTGCTAGAAAATAGCCAGAAATGATTTTTAAAATATTACCAGAAATTACTGTTAAAAATACGAGAAAATTCAAGATGCACTGAACAAATTGGAAAATGGAGGATCAAGCTGCATTTTCACCATTCTTTATTATTTATAAGATTGTCATTACAAGTGGGGATTAATTCTCTCAAGTTTGTAGAGCTTATTAAAATTGTTGATGAAAAAATAAATGGAGTAATGAATTCAAATTCAGAGTAACAGTACGGAAAACTGCAGAACCAATGCACATGGACTATTTCAGTGTTCATGATAACTTAAAGCTCATAATTTCCTACACGCCTTCTTTGGAAAATTATTTATTTACATGGAAAATTCAAATATATAATGTTATTTTTATTTTGAAAGGAACCAATTAAGATTCAAAAAATATCGTTTGCTATAATATCAAAAAAATAGTCCCCCCCTTATTGTATCTGAATTTTATTGAAGTTGAGTTGATAACGATTTTCTGAAGCCAAAATGGAAACAGAATTGAAAAGCTGATTAAAATCGATTTAAAATTTAGTAATTATACATAAATTGTTTTCAAAAAAGGATCAAAATAACTGAAAAATGTTGTCAACTGTGTTTTCATCCTTGAACAGTTAAAGGAATTGAATCAAAAGCAATGTAAAAATCAAAGCAGTTAAATCCAAACTATAATGGTACTAATCTTAACTTTTATTGGTATCAAATAATAACGGGAAATCTAAAAGCAATAGCTGATTTTAAAACTATCAGTTTTCATCTGAAATACAAGGTTATTTCCTAACTAAACCAATCAAAAGGTTAAACATATGCGCATAAATCACTCACGTCCTCATAGCATTTTTGCTGTTGAATTAACTATAATGAATGAGTGTTCTTTTCTCGATCTTTGTATCTCGACATGCTTATACAAAAATTGAATGTTCCAAATTTCACAATACAGAAAGAAAAAAAAAACTCATTATCCTTTGTACAAATTGCATCAAAATTGTGGCATACATCCACAATTTCCTGCCGATATCATAAATTCATTAATTCGGAATTTCATTTTCTGTAACTTATTTTACGATAGAGTTTTTGCATTCATGATACACATGGTCTGATGGATAATAAGCTATACATATACGCGTATTTCTTCGATAGATTCACTTTTTAATACGCTTTTAATTTGCATTTCCTTTTACATCAATATAATCTTCTCTGTTGATTATGTTGTTCATTTAGTTATAATTCCGATCTGTTAATTATCCAAAATTGATGACTGCTAAAATTTTCAATTAAATATTTTATATTGCTTCCTCTTAATGACTTCTTCAGCAAATTATTTTTCAACTTCACACTTTGGCAAACCAATAAATGTAGCATTTTAGAAATCTTACATTATTCAGTATTTTTCATCTTAGCTCTAATTTGAGTTTTAATTTGAAATGAAAATGATTAAACTGTGAATAATACAAAGAATTTCTTGTGACAGTTATTTAAAATTGGATGCACTATAAAAAGCTTTCATCATTTTTTACTTTTAAAGTTAAACTTAATTGTAAGTAAAAGAAAGTTTCCAAAAAAATTTTTGTTAAGAGCATTCATAAAGCAAAAAAAAGTTTATCATTATATAAAATGTAACTTCACACTTTCATATTTTCAATGAAAGAAAAATCTGGGATAAATATTTTTAGTAACAATGAAAATAACTAGAATTCCTCACCTATGAAGAAATATATTGCTATAATATAATAATAAAATTTTAAATTTTCTTAATTATCAAAAATAGACAAATAACTGTACAGAAATTTAAAGAACATAATTGAAAAAATAATTTCTTAAATTTCAAAATGATGTAAGATTCTTTTCTCTTTTATAAGATTTACTTCATTTTAGAGATAAAAACATCTAAATTTCATTTAATATGTAAGTGATTATAATTTTAATCAACTTTAAAAAAAGATTAAAATGTGATCTGCCATGCATATTTCAATGTATCATGTCAGAACATCATTTCTTGAACGACCAAGCACCACGGGCTCGTGCAAGTCAAATTATATTTTTATTCATTTTAATGGTTCCATTGATTGAGTCACCTTAGTATCGTAAACGATCAAAAAAAACATTTTGTATCGCTTTTATTGTTTTTTAAAAATTATCCCATTTCTTATTTATTTCATTTCATATAATCACGTGCCCAAAATGGAATTTTTTAAGGTTTTATTTGTTCTAGTCATTAACTTACTTTTAAAAAAAATCAAAGCTTTTGTAAATGGGGTGGCATCACGTTATTAAAAGCTGAATTTTTGAGATGCTCGTACAGATAATAAAATTTCAATTTTTCTCCTACGGAATTTTTTTTCCGCCTACGGGATTTTGTTGACGCCACAAAACCTCATTCCTAAAACAATATACTATTCTGGCATGTTAAATAAAAAATAGCTCATAAGTATACATTTTCACTTCCCAATATACAGGGTGATTAAAAAATTCGGTGCTCGGAGCCCTGTCGCATATTATGTATTGGATGAAACATAACAAAATTCTCCCACTATACACCCCAGATCATCGGAGGACAGAAATCTGACTTCTAGCTCATATAAGGAGGATATTCAAGTACGCGCTTGTACAACCCCTTTTTACCGGGGGCTCTTTCACTCACCTCTCGGATAAAACACAGGGTAAAAAATAACAATGCTCGAATCAGGACTCGGAACTGGAATGCCAGATCACAGGAAAGAAGCGATACCCTTAGGCCAGGACGCCGACACTTGCAATCTTCTTTTAAAGATACCTAAATTACTCTTTCCAAAGATTACAAGAGTCAAAGAAATCCCTATCAAAGTCTCAGAGAAAAAAACCACTGAAGGGAAATAACTCGGTCTCTTTCGCACGTCTATCAAAACGTAATTTATCATCGCTTCTTCATCATGGTATATAAAATGTATCCCGTAGTGAAATAAATCGAAGTTTTAAAGTTTTCAAAAGTCTCTTCGATTCGTTACGCAACTGGTTAAATATGTTTACACACTCATAGTCTAGTCCAGGCTTATCAATGGCGGAGAGTTGACTAGAGTGGCCTAGAGAACTGGACAGAAAAAGCATGCAAATAAATCTACTAAGAAATATTATTATGCTAGCAATCAAATAAATAAATTTATATCAAAAATATAAATTCTACGAATTGCAAATTATTAGGACGAGTGTTTATATTAAATTATTTAAATCATTATTAAATAAAGTATAATGAATTACTTTTGTAATATATTAGAATATAAATTATTTATTTAGCTGTTTATGTTGTATTTCACTTAACAAATCTGTAAATTAATAATTTTATATGGTATTTACTTAAAGTTACTATCTCCATGAAATCTACTATAATAAAATAATACTTTTATCTGTTACTTTTACTCATAATTATGATAAATTGCCCAAGAATTTTTAATATTTTAATCACTTTGTCCTATTATACACTTAATTAAAACACAAGTGATATAAAAACATTTTTTTAAAAAATCAATTCCTACTTAGGTTAAGGAAGTGAAATTTTATTTTAGTAACTTTTTATTAAATAATTACAATTGTTGTTCTCTCGTTCCGCTTTACACGGAAGGAGGGGTGCAGTAGCTTCTGAGGGCATGGACCCCTGAGCACAAGATGGCAGAAGCCTGACTTCTGTCTCATGCAAGTCATAAACTCTTTTCACGAGGTGAACTTCATTCATGCATTTCAATCATTCATCCACAGATCGTAATTTAGATCTGGAACAGAGAACGATTACCTCTCCCTAGTACCTCCAATGGTATTACTCTCCACATGGGGGACTTTGTGACTACGACAGATGTAACGTCTACCAGAGACACACATGGAGAATCTTTGGCTGCCACGTTCGAACTCGCAACTCAAGGCATGCAAATCCAATGCCTTATCAACCAGGCTATGCCGGCTTAATAATTGCGTTTACTATAAATAATTGATCAAAAAATTACATTAGTGTTGAATTTCCAACACCAATTGAGGATTCAGTGCCAATTGAGGCAACGCAAAATGCGTGAACTTCCTTCGCCAGTTAGGGTAAAGCAATACAGATTAGAGATTTTTAATTTTCTTTGTACTATATTATTTTAATTCGAAAGTACTTCAAAATTAATCGGAAAAATCGATTCATTAACAATGTTTGATTTTAAATGCATGAAATATTAAGAAAATAAACAGAATCGTTTGAAATAATCGGCCGATAACATATTAAGCCTAACCTCATTAGCATGGAGGGGAGAGATAAACTGAATTCGTTACTTATTTGGAGGCGAGAAAATGGAGATTTTTGGCTAGAAAGTTAGTTTTCAGTTAATTGATAAAAATAATGAATTAATATTTGAAAAAACTGTATTAACATCAAATGTCATCCACTACAAGCTGTAAAAATTTTACTTGAACTTGAATAAATATATAGCATTTTATAAATGATTGAAAATTTGTACTATGTATATATAGGGAGAATGTGAGCTAATAGTAGGAATTGAATGAACGAATAAATGAAAACATATATTTTTCCATAATCACTAACATAAAAAAATTAAGCAAACATCAATCATTAGAACCTCGATTAAGTTACAAATACGTTAAAGTGTGAAACTAATTTGACCAGTTTTGCAAATTATGAAAAAAGAAAGCATCCTAATATACAGTATCTAAATTCGCCTTTGATTGGCAATAATATTCAAAACACTGGATCCAGATCACCTGGCCTTGACGGTTAATTAACAGCGAAACAAAAATCCACTTGACGATAGTGAAACAACTGTGTGATATATTAATTAAATCAGAACTTGAGTTAGGTAAAATGGGATATCGGACAGCTGAAATTACTGTCTTGATTGTCAGATTAAACGGATTCCCACTGCACTATTGAAGAGTGCATTTTTCTCTTATTATTTATTAAACCCGACCCGATGGGTTATAATTACCTTATTTAAATATAACCCATGAATATTTATTTCTGTTAAACCGTATAAGCTTCTCTTGTATTTATTTAACGTATAAGTTCATTTAAGAAGTCTTCTTAAATGAGCTTCATTTTAAAAAGTCTTTTTAGAAGAAATTTGTAGTATTTATATTTCAATATGTACATTGTACTTTATCAATGATCAAAATTTGCTTTAGAAATTCAGTATGGCAGACAACATGTATAATTATTCTTTGTACGTTTCTTACTGTATGATACAATTCAGGGCAAACTAAAACCCACTTCCGTGGTCTAGCTAAATTTAACTACATACTAAATATTTCTGCATTTTTTAAGGGGACAAAGGACTTTGAAATAAGCAAAAATAGATAAAACATGAAATTTGTAGAACATGATGTCGTTTTGGGAATGAGGTAACGAAAATCCGTAGGCGAACGTAGGCCGTACGAAAATCCGTAGTAAAAATAAAAATTATACTATCTGCACGAGCATCTGAAAGAATCAGCTTTTAATAACATGATGCCATCCCATTTACAAAAGCTATGATTAAAAAAATTAAGTTCATGACTACAGCAAATAAAACCTTGAAAAATGTCATTTTGAGCACGCGATTTGATTAAAAGAAATAAATAGGAAATGTGATATTTTTTTAAAACAATAAAATCGAGACAAAAAATTTTTTTGTCTCGCATTTATTAAAAGTTATTATTAAGAGTTTGCAATACTAAAGTGACTACTTCAAAGAAATAATTGGAATGAATAAAAAGTATAATTTAACTTGCACGAGCAAGTGGTGCTTGGCCGTTCAAGAAATGATGTTCTAATATGATTTATTGAAATATGCATATCAGATTTCATTTTAATCTTTGTATTTTTACCATTTCTTCACCAAAATATATATTTATATTCATCTAAAATAGTTTTATAAGATATGTTATTATTGCTACTAATGGCACTTGCCATGGAGAAGCCTGCTGATGCATCAACGGATTTAGGCCAAAATAAGAAGCCAAATTTGAAGTAGCGCCAATTAGGGCCAAAAGTAAGACTTTTAGCAACCCCATCATCGCATTCGCTTGCACAGCCCCTTTTTATAGAGGGGCACATTCACACGTTTCACAGATAGAACCATGCTCTAACTGGGACTCGGATCCGACATGCCCAGATCACGAGGAAGACGCGCTACCTCTGTGGCAGGACGCCGGCACTATAAGATATATCTTTTAATAAAAATAATATTTCAAAGGTCAAGATTTAAAAAAATATTTTACTTACTTTAATCAAAGTGATATTATAATTGGAT
>JAOUZG010025718.1:0-23572 GCA_026289955.1 Argiope argentata
TTCAGTAATTTATGACTCTCTAGATCATCAAATGCGCATATTACGTAAGCAAAAATAAATTTTTAAAAATATACATTAATTTTTTAAAAAATTCATAGATGAAACATCATTGATTATTTTTTATTAATTTTTCACAATATACACCAAATTAGACTCTATATTATTGCGATTTTCACCTAATGAACGTCTTTTGGAATCATATGTTGTATGAGAGATTCTTTATCCTCTTAATGCTTACTATTACCCTTCTAAATTTGTCAGTCTAGTGTGTGTGTGTGTGTGTGTGTGTGTGTGTGTGTGTGTGTGTGTGTAATTAAAATGATTAATTTGCATTGTTTATACTCAATCTGTCTAAATTATCTCAATCTGTCTAAATTGATGTCTGAGTTATTTTTACAGTATTCAAGTACTCTCCATAATAAAGGACGTACGAAATATTAAATAGAAATAAAAATTAAATAGATTTTCAAATTATTTTATTGATGTAATGAATATACATTTCGAATTTTTATGTTTAATTTCAGAAAAAGTATTATTAGGTGTAAAGTAATGTACAAATTATTCACCAGAGATGGAAATCTCATAAAGGACAAAAATATGTTGCTTGCGTTTCATTCAGGAAATGCCAATAAGAATTGACATTTCCGTAATGAAGAAATCCAAGTTCATGATTCTAATAATTATTATTTCTCCGTCCAAATCATCTAATAATTTCTTTCTATTGAGCACAAAATATATATTTTATATTTTTACTTAATGAATTTATTATTCAATTCATTTCATGTTCTTTTTTAAGTCCTTTCGTTGTGCATTTAATGTTGATAAGGTGCCGAATGTTCTATAAAGTATTGAAAGCATTTCACATATTTAACAAGAAACCTATCTGATGATAAAATCAAAAAATTAAAATATAAATCTAACTAAATAGGCTGTAGGGGAAGAGTGGATTTCTTTTAAATTACCATATAATGCAAATACGCTTCTATTATTAAAAGATATTCCGTTTTTAGAGAATTTCATGAGTATTTCATTATAATAAAGAAAATGAATAAAAAAGCCTACTTACCTTTATAGTTTTTTGTTCCACATATATTTACATTCTCTTTGTGCATCTGAATTATTTTAAGACATCCATTGGGCATATGCATATCACACAGTATTTTATATAAAGTGTCATAAAATTCGTGCGTAGTCTATTGTATGATTAAAAATTAGAAGAACGGAAATGATTTTTTTCCTTCTAAAAATAACTTTGAGATGATGATTTACTAATCTATTACACTTCGTAATCATATTTCTTTTCAAAGGGCAACTGAATTAATAACATTATATTAACTATTTAACCTGAACACATATTGATAAATTCTTGCCAGCTGATCAAGTTTTGTCCCGATTTAAAAATTTCAAATCTATATATTTTTTAATTTACTTCTATGAATTTCTGCCACGGACACTATATGCAAGTTTTACTTCGGCCTTATATAGGAATATCTTACTTCTTAGCAATCTTCTGCTTCAGCTCAACCAAAGAATCTTCCCCCTCACTTGCAATGTTGAGCTCACATTCCATATAGAAACAGGTTGGCAGAAATAGGATGCTCCATCCTCCAATCTTCACCATGCCGATTCTGATATGTTTTCTTATAAGCAATCGTTTTCGGATGGCGCAATTACCGGACAGACAGAGAGCATGTTTGATCCCAGATCTATACTGAAAGGTAGCGACATGAATCATTTCATTGTAACTTTGCAGTGCTTATAAGAGGAACAGATAAGTTATCATTAAGATGTGCTAGAAGAGACACGTTATGCAGTTGTGTGCCAACTCTCACATTCATTGGAAGGCATTGCCTATTTCAATAGTCAATTTAATCTTTGTAAATTAAATTCAATTAAAAAATGTTTTGATGAATTATTGAGTTTTGTTTTATGCATTTTTCATTTAGACGAATCTAAATGGAGAATTATAAATTGATCGGTAACTGGAAATATAGTAGAAAGAAATTGCCCCTAATGTTCATAATTTCAAGCATAATTAAATTATTTCACATATTTAGACGTTAATGTATGTATCTGTAATTGGAAGTGAACTGAACGTCTTGTATTTAGACGTTAATCTGGTATTTGTAATTTGCATCTTTGAATTAAATTAGCCATTTTCCACTCCCTCTTTATAAATGAAAGAATTCTCTCATTAAATACATTAAATAGTGTCAACAGGTTGAAGATAAAAAACGAAGACGAAGATATAACCAATTTGGTGCACACATACTTAATAATGTGTGGACGTGCCATTTTGTAATGACGTTTTTAGAATTTCACTTGAAAATAATGAGACATTTTGGTACTACTTTTCTTCAATAACTCCAGAAATCGTTATTAAAAATAATTTTAACATAATTTTAAACTTTAAAAAGTTTAAGGAGAAATTTTAATTATTAAAAGAACTTTTTTCATGAATTTCAGCAATGTTTTTTTAAAAATTATATTACTTTTTGAAATAAATTTTATAGTTAAAATAACGTTTAAACAGTTTTTGTTGTTTCATCAATTATTTAAAAAAGTATGTTTTCTTCCTTTTGTTGTAGGTTAAAAACAGTGGGTTCTATTTAAAAGTTAGATAGTTTACAAGGAGAATAAAAACTGTACTCAAATCACCCTGAAAAACAGAAATTGATCAATTGTCCCCTAACAGATACTTTAAAATGCATTGTGATATCATGGGACTTAATTAAAAAAACAGCGTATGTTATCCACTAAAGTACTGACTCAAGATGAATGAAATAGCACATCTTTGTTGTCTGTCAGTCACTGATGGTTGAAAATATTTTTAGGTAAATCATAATCATTAAAAGATGTTTAAAAAATTCAAGTGAAAGTAAATATCATCATATTTTCGATGATCCAGTTGGTCTCGAAACGGGGATAATATACTATAAATTAATAGACTTTTTTTGTCTATAAGTACAATACTACACTAGTAATACTTTAGTACTAGAAAAGTATTAACTCTGCCAAATCCCCACCTAGGTATTCAATCCCAATTTCCCACCTGGTCACAACTGCCCCTGGAACCAAAGAATCAATATTCAAAATATTTCTGTCTAGTACACTATCTGAGAAAATGTAATAGAAAGTTTTTTCAATAGAAGAACATAATAAAGAAATCAGAATAAAATAACTTTAAAGACTCCTGTAAAATTTGAACTAAATCCATTCGAGAGAAATTTGTATGCCTCCATATATGTGAGTGTGGACCCGGTAATTACAAAATGGAAAGAAGATGGTTAAAATTTTGTAAACAGTTTCAGCAACTAATTAACAATTTTGAGCCAAATTATGAAACAAATTAATCAGTAGAATGACCGTCTGTTGATCCGCGTATTTGTTTGGAATTAAAAAATATAAATAAAAAAAGGGATTTAGAAAAATGAAATTTAGCATTTTTTAATAATTGTAATTCTGCATCAAATTGCAATTAAATTCCTTCAAAAAAACTTGGAAAACTTATTTTCGGTTTTCTTTTGTTTTCTAGTAAAACGTAACGAAATATGTGAATAGGCTTGGAGTAAAATGCATTCAATGGAGCTGAAAACGTCTCATCAGTGATAGAATTAGATCTGAATCCAAAATATATCGTATCTGTTAAAAGAAGAATTAAGAACTAAAGAAGATGAAGCATCAACATAAATTAGAAGAGATAGATTCGTATCAACAGTGGAACAGAGACTTGAATAGATTAATAGATACTATAAAAACCTTCTAATTTTAATTAATTTCAGATGTTTGATTACAAAAAGAAAATTTTGGTTTCAACTTATTTCGCATAGTAAAAAAGAATAATGATACACTACATTACTTAACAGAAAGCGGATTTGAAATTTGATATACCGGAAGTTACGTTAGAATCAAATTCCATTCCGGTGACACAGCTTAGGAGAGAAAGCTCTAGCACATTGTTTATGAAGCGGATTAAAACTTAATTTGTAAATCGATTGATTTCATTTTAATCGAACCAAATCTACGCTGTGACATCAGGCATAACGCCTGCAGCATTAAATTATATGGTGGAAGTGAAATTGATTGCTTCAAATCAACGGTTATACTTTTACATAAGTTTAAAGCGGTGGAATCTTTTCTGTTGGATATTATGCCTCGCTATTTGTGCCAATCCTGCAATGGAATATTTAATTTCGGTGAGAACCCCCATTGCTACTTTTACAAGAACAATGGCTACCGGCTTTCATTCCCATGGCTAGAAGAATCAGAAAACCTGAATAAAAGCAATGATGACTCAAAGGAAGTAATAAATGAAATTGAAAATAATATTTATGTGAAAAGGAATCCTGAAATTCCTCAACAGGACATTGAAAAAAATATATCGATGAATTCATTGCTAAATGAAAATAATGACAAAGTTTCCTTGGTACCTGTATCAAAGAGAAAAGGGGAAAACAAGACTTTTTCTAAGACAACCTCCAAAAAGGCTGAAATTAGGAATCCACTTGATCTCTCTGCAACTAAGGCTCAGGTACATGATGAAAAGGCATTTTAATCAGAATATTTTGAATACGGAAGCATATCTGAAAGAGATTCTCAAGGGGGCATTAAGAAAATAACAGTTAACATCGTAACTCTCTCTCTCTGAGCAACAGAAAGATGGATCAAAAGTTACAAATTTGTCTCCTGGAAGGGCTTATGAAGAATATGGAATGTTACTTAAAATAAGAAAATGGCAATCTTTTAATAATGTTGAAGAGTATGCAATGCATTCTTCAGATTGTGATCTTAAAAACATAAATATTCCTGCAATTAAGAATTCTCTTGTGAGTTCTGATTTCTCACTAGGAAATAAAGAATCGAAAAATGACGGTAACGAAACATCCGGATGTGCAAAAGACGTACATCTTTCTACCGTGGCTTCTGAAATCCCCTGTGAAACTTGGAAAGGATATGCCAAGGTGAAAATATATATATGTCCCATGAATGATGAAAAGATTATAGAAAACCCTTCAGGAAAAAGTTATCAAAAGAATAAGTTTATCTGTGATATTTGTTCTAAACACTTTAAATGGAAAAGTACACTTAAACAGCATTATCGAAAACACACTGGCAAAAGAACTTTCGAGTGCAGAATTTGTAAAGCATTATTTAATTGGAAAGGTAACCTCAGCGTGCATTAGAGAATACACACTGGAGAAAAACCCTTTGTTTGTGATGTCTGTCAAAAAGCCTTTTCTCATGAATCTACTTTTAAGAAGCACACTTGTACTCACACTTAGAATATTTTTTAGAAATGTCCAGTTTGTGAAAAGACATTCACGTGCAGACAAGCCACTGCAATGCTCATCACAGGAGAAAGCATGTTTGAAGTTGGACAGATAAGCCTTTTTCTCTAATATAAATCCAGTGCGAATTCTTTAGAGAATTCATTTTTAAACATACTTATTGCACTTTTGAATATTTTTGTGCCAATTTCATTAATATATTTTTCTGATTTGAAATCGACCAGAAATTTCTTGTTACATGATGATAGACGAATACAGTGTGATTTGAAATTAAATGTGTCTATGCCCAAGAGCATCGAATAGTTATTTAAGCTTTTATCTTCTTTATTATTTTTGTTATTGAGGCCAATTCTTTCTCATTAATACCACATTCACTTGGTAATTTTGTAAATAAATATTTTCTTCTATAACAAATTTCAACAAATATTAAAATATTTATTATTAATTTCAAAGAAATATTATTAATAACTATTATCAATTTATATTGTTATTAACTATACATTCTCTATAACTATTCTAAAAAGAAATATTTAAAAAACTCTTAAGTGAACCAACTGGATTCATATCATGAATATTATTAAAAAAAAATTATGTTGAAAGAAATGGTATGTTACGGTATTTAGAAATGAAGGACATTTTTTGAATATAAAAAAACAAGAAATGTTTAACAGTTTTTCTCATTTCCCGACAAAAGAATGGTGTGCTTTAGGTGTATTGTTTTGTAATGCAATAAAGGAAGTTAGCTGCTTGAATCTTTCATCGCTTCCATTATTTCAATTACAATCTATTACCTCATTTACCCTTGTTTCTTTTGTAATTTTCGATTGAAAATGCGTTTGATTTTACTCCGCAACTTGTATTTATTTTATTACTTATTCCATAACCCAAGAAAATGGCTTCCAACTTAAGACTTCCAACTTAATCATTAAGTTTCAATATTTTTTAGCGTGAAACTTTAAAATAAAATGTATTTTTGAGACTAGTCACAGTCTTAAATTTATCTTACACAAATAGATTTTTGAACATGGGTAAAAGAATGCTTTTGGTTCCTACTTCATAATTTGGGAAAACATGTTTCAAAGCGGAGGGTGTATGAAGATTTCAAGTTTATTCTCCAAGCTTATGAGGATTAAATTTTATTTAAAGAGATTAGCGTTCAAAAGACTATTTCATATACGTAGTTCTCATAAGATATAAGGATATAAAAAACTGTAAGCCAATGTTCCGGTAAATGCATCATTCAGCTAATATTCCAAGGAATTCAATTGAAATAATTCAATGGAAACTTAATCTGAATGGAATCGTAATGGTAATTTAAGTTGCAATGGAATCTTAATGGAATTTACACAGCATGAAAATAACCACCTATGTTGTTTTCATGCTATCCATTTAGGTTTTTTTAAGAAGTTACAGTGTCATATTTTGCTAGGTTCTAGCAAACATAATTAAGTCAGCGTGGTGGACTGAAGAGTAGTTATAAGGTGGGAACGTTTTGAAAGAGGAAATTTTCAAACACACACACACATACACACACACACACACACATATATATATAAGTGCGTCTTCCCAATGTGGGCACCGCGCCTATGGCCACACTCATCCATATATATATATATATATATATATATATATATATATGGGAGTCTAAATAAATCTTCGAAAACAATTAGACTCTTCAGATAGCAGGATTTTAGTGGCGTGATGTCTAGGGGTTTTATAATATTTACGGGTTAGTTTCTAAACTAAAATTAAAATAATACAAACGAAGAATGAAGAGACTTCTTTAGAAAAAATGAAAGAATTTATTTAGAGTTAAAGGGGAATATTTTCAGGGGGAGTATTTACATGGAAATATTAAAAAGAATTAAAACATGGAGAACTTAATAATCAGAAATTTAGATTATTTCCTCTAGGAGGACGTTAGAGGTAGGGAAACATTATGACTGAAAATATATATTACCGGGTATCCGCTGAGCTTTGCGAGAATCGCTGACGCGTGAAGACAGACGTCTTCTCTTGACGAAAGTTAGTGGGGCCTCTGCCTCAAAATTAATAATGACAGATTTTCAAAAGACCGATAGATGGCAATTGGGCTTGGGAGTTGGAGTTCAAATATGCAATAGGTTCATGCCTTTGGTTTATTACTTCCTTTTGTACGATTCTTCTAATGGGGGACACCAAATGAATCTCATCTTCAATCGGTGGTACCCGTGCGACGTTTGGAAGCCTCTCAAACTTTCGTCGTCCAATCCTCTTCTGTTTAATATCTTCGATATAGTTACACCATTTAATGAAATCAGCTGTAGTGTTTATCTCCTTCGTCAGAAGAGTCTGATAAAGGTCTTCCTCAATACCTTTCCTTAAGTGTGAAAGTTTTTCATCCTCAGACATCATTGGATTTACTTCTCGGCAGAGGCCAAAGATACTCTGTATATATGACTGCGTACTTTCACCCGAACGCTGTGCTCTGTACTTCAGCTGCTCCTCCGCCTTTCTGGTATATTTTTTCTATCACCAAAAAGGTTATTTAGTCCGGTTTAAAACTCTTCCCAAGAGGTGAAGCTGTCCTCGTTCTTGATGTACCACAGTTTTGCAGTACCGTCGAGAAAGAAATACACATTTGCGAGACACATAATGTTGTCCTATTTGTTAAATTTATCTACTCGATCATATTCTGCAAGGCATTTTAAAGGGTCTTCTTCAGGTGGTTCTCGGAAGGTCGATAAGTTTCTCTGTTGTTGGTATTCATGAGTCACTATAACGGTCTTAGTTTCTTCTGTCATTTTGCTTTTTCTTCTCTGTGGAGAATAAAATCGAAATTCTAGAGATATTCCTCTCAACCGAAGCCTCCTGCGAAGACTGTCACTATGATCCGCGTTTGCAAATATTGTTCCCCGGCGCTACCACCAAATCTGTCACGATGACTGAATTAAAGACAAGGATAGCTAGAAACAATTGCGTTTATTAGCACCAAGCAACTCGCTGGAGAACAGAAGGAAGAACTGAGCAGAACTTAGATTTTATACATCTGGAGAACATTCGAGAATCGTCTCGCTGGAATAGTAAAGAATGCTGTAGAATCATCTCGATTTTAGAGAAATAATAAGATCAATTTTAAATTAAAATTCCAATCTTTGGATAAAACGCGCCGGCTGGGAATCGAACCAGGGACCAAAGGATTTACAGGTCATCGCCCTGCCAACCATGCCATGGTGAATCTTAACAGTCGTTCTTTTTCGGCAATATCTAAGCCTCTTTAGTCTTCGAAAGAATATTATCCGTTTCAAGTTTCATTTTTTTAAAGATTTGATATTGCATTCATATCCCTTTCTTTCCGACTTTTTCAAATATTTCTGAACTTGCAGAAATTCTTTCAATGAAAGAATACAACCCGGATTTGGATTCAATACCTTCGAAGAGATAATATGCAGGTGATAATCAATTTAAATAATTAACGGTTTTTGTATTATATACTGAATTTCCAATTTAGGATTTTACTACTTATTAAGTAGTTTGTCTTACATGACCTAAATTTAAAAATGAATAAGTAGTAATTGATAAAATTGATTGTTGGGTGGATATTGTAGTGTTTAATGGATCCAGCGTTAGAGGCAGGATTTAACTACTACGGAACTAAATTGAAATGCAATTGTAAATTTTTTTCAGAATTTTACTTTTATCTTCTTTAATAGGTATTTTCAAGTAAATATTTAATAAAATACCTTGCAAAAGAATCTATTTGATTTTCAAACAATTTTATAGTTATTAATCCATTAAAGAAAATAAATTTTTAAAAGTTTTGAACAAATTCCGGTGAAATGTAAATTTTTATTTCACATACAGTGTTTTTCTATTTTAAGATATTATCCTTCTCTTTTTTAGAAATCTCCACAACTGCGTGCAACTTCTAAAAGTGCAGAAATCCCAATTTCTTCTCCTCAATGATAGTTTATTACGCATTTTTATAACATTTAGTGATATTAGTATCGATAATATTCAATTTGAAAATAATGGATCAATTTCGTTGCAAACTTTGCGAGTTTATAGTGACTCAAGGTGAGAATCACACTTTCTATCGTCACAAGAAGTTTGGCTGTAAAAATGAAGCTAATCGATTTGGCAGGTGAATCATCCTATTATGGGAGAGCCATAGATTGATTCCAAATATGTCTGAAGACAGAGACATATTTCTAAAACCCTAATTTTCGGTCTCAGATCGAAATGAAATATCAACACTCCTCATAATACTGAGATAAAACTGTTCACTAGAAATTCAAAAAAGAAAGAAAACACGTGGAACTAAAAATGATTTATATGTACTTATTTTTAAAATTGCAGCCTTTTCTTTTCTTTCTCTTTTTTGTTGTTTCGAAGACTATTGTTTTATGTTGATGTACCAAGGATTTAATCTTCCAGCTATTCTCCTATGAACTAATGAATTATCATGTCTTCGAATCATTTTCCTGGGAATGGATTTACTTGACTTGATGTATTTAAGTCGAAAAGTTTTTTTTGTCATCACTTGGTATCAGTAATATAGTGACTGGCCCGCTACCTGGCGCAGAGGTAGCGCGTCTTTCTCGTGTTCTGCGAGTACCGTGTTTGGGCATGGTTGTTCTTCTGTGTGCTATCTGTGAGGTGTGTGACTGTGCCCTCCTGTAAAAAGGGGCTGTGCAAGCAAATGTGGTGAGTGTGTAGCTAATTCGTAGTCTTGGCACTAGTTGGCCCTACTTCAAAAAACAAGAGACGCTCCTTTTGGCCTAAATCTGCTGCTGCATCAGCAGGGGGCTTGTCCATGGCAAGTGCCATAAGTAACAACAACAGTATAACAATGTAGTAATTAAGTGAGTGCAGGAAGTCAAAAGTTTCAGGATTTAAGCTATAGATTTAGGATTCCTGCTACTATGGAGCTAATGGATCCTGGTTCAATCTGATTACATAAATAACTATTGAAAGTCAAAGGCGATAACTATTTGTAAGAAATTTTTGTCACCAAATATAAAGGATATGTATATACTTTTGATATTATGATCGTTGTGCGTAGTAAATAAAATATTCTAATTTGATTCAATTATAAAAAATATTTAAGAATTTTTTAACGTTATCAGAGCGTATTTGAGACTGTGTCTTTTTCAGAGGTCTTCTTTTCTGTGTCTTAGTCATTTAAGTAAATATCATTGAAAGCTGTTATTAAAAGGTCATATATAATGTAAGCGTGCTTGTAATTTTTTAAATAAGGAAAGATAATTTAATTTTTAAATTTTATTGCCTTTACAAGAAAGGGCATTTATGTCTAATCTTTTTACCTAAAACTGATGAGTTATTTCATTTCTCGTTAGCGTCCGAGTTGGCGATAACGTGCGTCTGCAAGAAGACGTCCGTCCACGGCAAATCTGGAAGAAAGCCAGAATGGTGGACCTGAACCAGGGACATGATGGGAAGAAGAGACCATGCGAATTGTGGGTTAATGGCCAAAAGATGACCCGCCCAATATCTCTGATCATCCCTCTCGAGGTTGACCAGAGTAAGGAGGATGCTGAACTGGACAATATATGAAACAATTTCTGTTGCTCAGATGGCAACAGCTGTAAATAGTAGTTAGGATTGTGAAAGAATAAAGTGATTTGATAGTTTTCAGTCCAATTTAATAGACACAAAGTATTAAGTCTTCTTTCAAATGAAATTAATTTTCAGTACTTCACAGTATGATATGTCTGTAATGAAAATAAAAAAAAATGTTCTCAATTATGAAAAAATAGTTTTACTTTAAATAGTATTAGTAGTATTTTGAATGGACATCTAAATTTAGAACAGAGTCAAATGATGAGGAATATGTTGTTAATCGTTAACACAATATCCGCTTCTAAAATAATTGAAATCGAAAATTCCAAGTTTGTAAAAATGAAAAGATTGTAAAAAAATAAAAAAAAATAAATGTTTCTGATTTTTTACTGATATTATCATCTCAGAACATGATGTTGTTTTTGGGAATGAGGTTTTTGACTACAACAGAAATCTGTAGGCGAAAAATTGAAATTTTATTATCTGCACCAGAATCTCAAAAATTGTCATTGCATTTACAAAAACTCTGATTAAAAAAAGTTAATGAATAAAGCAATTAAAATGTAGAAAAATGTCATTTTGAGCCCGTGATTATATAAAAGGAAATAAAAGGGAAATATGATATTTTTTAAAAACAATAAATGCGACAAAAAGTTTGCAATACTAAAGTGACTCATTCAATGAAAAAATTAAAATGAATAAACATATAATATAATTTTCACTTGGTGCTTGGCCGTTCAAGAAATTATGTTCTGACATGATATCTTGAAATATGTATAGCAGATTTATTTTAGACTTTTCTTAAATTTGTATATATAAATAAATATAAATAAAAAATAAATAAAACTATATAAATAATTATAAAGTATAAATAAATAAATAAAAGGTCATGAAGAGACAATATCAATATTTCAGTTTCTTTTCGTAGTTAATTCTGAACGCACTGCAACTGATGAAAAATTAAATTCTTGGCCCTTTCTACGGTTAAAATAGATTCATTGTATGAATAATTTATGAACTCATTGGATCCCTAATTAATCTTCTTTCGGAAATCTTAGCGTCTAACAATGATAGTACAATGATATCTGAAATCTAAAAACAGCTCTCATGTTAAGTAATTCCCTGTGAAATCCTTTTTATGATACTTGTTCTGAAATGCGTCTAATAGGTAAAAGTTTAGAAAACACATTTCATAATTAATTAATGCTTTGCGATCACTCTGTTCTTCGCAATCTGAGATTATTTTAATTTTCATTTGAGAGATAGAAATGTTTATAGGGTTCCAAATCAAGTTACATGTACTTAAACCCATACCAAGAATCTTAGCTTCCGATATAAATCAGGGAGTTAATCAATCGCTTTCTCTATATACAAATGCCAGTTATTTTTTTAAAAAAAGGAAAAACCCTAACAGAATTTTTGCATAACATAAAAGACAATCTATTAAAATAGAAAGGCTAATCACAATAATAAAAGTTTCTAATTCATCATATGTAAATTAGAACTTTTAATGTGGTAAGTTAATATTATTTTATTTAGTTAAAATGTATCGAAACTAGATTAAGAAAGGATAAAAATATATTATAAAAGATAAGAAGTACTTTCCATTAAAATCAAAACAAGAAACGACAACTTCTTTTCACTTAAACAATGAGCAAGTTGAGTAAATGAGAGGCATCATTATAACAGACTTTGAAGGTAGAGATACAATAAATGACCATAAAAATTTAAATACAAGTAACGGTAACTGCACTCTTGCAACTATAGTGGATCAGTCATCAATTGAAGAAAGAATAACTTGTGAGTTTTACATAAGGAAATAGGCTCAATCAAAAAAGTTGATCTCATATAGTAATTTTAAAAATAAATTTATCTGCCTCTGAATTAAAACTATAGATAGTCGAAAAGCATTCGACAGGGGTTTCCTTTTTGAATTCCTGTAATTAAATTCATTTAGGCCTCCTCCTTTGATGGGTACCGCATTCACTGCCGCTATTGAATTTTTTTCTGCAAACGATGCACTTAAAAGGTCTTTCTCCACTGTGGAACCAGACATGCACTGTCAGAGCATAATTGTGAGCAAAACGTCTTTTGCACACAAAACACACAAACGGCTTCTCACATTTGTGAATTTGATAAGGGTGGACGAGATTGATTTTCCAACCCAATTCTTCATTGCTCACTTTACAAATTAAGGGCATCTCGTCCATACGTGTTCCATTAAGAATGCAAAGGTTGTATTTTTTTTAATTAAATCATCTAGGATAAAAATCAGCACCAACTTTTCTCTTATGGGGATTATATTTCTGATTGTTTTCTCACAGAATTATTTTACTTCCAGTAGGAGATGGACTTCTTCGTATTGGCAGTTATTTAATTGCTCTTACACTCTATTTTGTAGGAGTCACTACGATTAAACAAATTAAAAATGTATGAATCAAACGTTGATTTTACGAGAACACCTAAAAGAACTATTTTCGTGTCTTCTAAATTTGATTGCGTGCTCGATGCATCTTAATAAGCTTGAACTTATTGAACCATTATCTGCATCTAGTAAATATTGGAGTGCTGTGATAGAAGCAATTTATATTCATATTTGTATTCGTATGATTATATTCTATATAAAATTAAAGACAGTTCAAATATCTGAAACATCAAAATTCTTTTTTCTATCTTTTCATATAATTAGACAGGACTTAAGTTTAACATTATTTTTTACAATTTTATAATTTCGTATCAAACCAATTTGTAAAAATGATATTTTAAGTTATACTGACAGCCTTCTTTATTTAAATGAGGCAAACAATCTGCATATGAAACATATATTCATGATAAATGTCTAACAAATCAATAAATAAAATTCCTTTCCGAGCTTTACAATAAAAGTTTATTGCTATTTAATTATTAGATTTGTCCATTCTAAATTTTCTTGAGGGAATAAATAATCAATTGGATATGCGAATAAAGAAGAGGTTAGTTAATTATACGTTTTCTCGGAAAATTTAAAAACAAAACTTTTTGTACGACGGGAGATCTAGATAATAATTAAAACCATCGGACAAATGAAAGTTTTAAAGATTAAAACAGATCATTATGTTTATTGAATTTTAAAGCAAAGAAAATTAAAAAAATATACAAACTCTCTGATTAATTAAATTTACGATGAAAATAAAAACTAGTTTTCTCCTTAAAGCCAAATATTGATTTTAATAAGACAGAAAACTTAATTCATTTTATATGCTTGTACATTTGTAATTCGAAAGTAAATTCTGATTTCGTAATATTCAAAAACTGTATTCATCAATAAATCCAGTAAAGAGTAATTTCTTAACTTTCAGTTTTGTGTATAAACTGTCGTGAGGAGATGCATTTGCTATACTAGACTTAATTTAATATTTCTTACCAAATTTTACCGGAGACTCCAATTTAATATTTCTTTTAACTTTATCTTTACGCTTTTCCAGCAAAATACTTTATTAACCACAAATTTCGTTTGATATTTAACTTATATTACTGCATAAGAATTCTTCACCCTTCTGTTCTTGCTTTGTGTATTTTCTTCGTTTTGGAACTATATCTTTAAATATCCAACTATCCCAAGACCACAAAATGGAATGAGCTTAAAAAAAGTTCACACTAAAAATTTTAAAAATTTTTAAAAAATGAGCCGACGTATCCCTTTTTGATAATTATCAAAGAAGAATAAATTTGACATTAATTTTCAAACCACCAATAAAAACAAATTGATTTTCATTTAAGCTAATCAAATATACTGCTTCAAAATAAGTTTACAATATTTTTGTTAATCATCAATACAATATCCTCTTCTAAAATAATTGAAACAGAAAATTCCAAATTTGTAAAAATGAAAAGATTGTAGGAGAATAAAGAAATAAATGTTTCTGATTTTTATATTACTTTTATTATCATGTCAGAACTTGATGTTGTTTTGGAGATGAGGTTTTGGACATCAACAAAAAATCAGTAGGTGAAAAATTTTAATTTTATTATCTGCCCCAGAACCTCAAAAATTCAGCTTTTAATTATATGAAAGGAAATAAATAGGAAATGTGATATTTTTTAAAAACAATTAATGTGAGACAAAGTTTATTGGATAGTTTGCAATACTAAAGTGACTCATTCAATGAAACAATTAAAATGGATAAAAATATAATATAATTTTCACGGGCATGTGGTGCTTGGCCGTTCAAGAAATTATATTGTGACATGATACATTGAAATATGTATAACAGATTTCATTTTAGCCTTTTCTTATATTTGCAAATATAAATAAATATAAATAAAAAAATAAAACTATCTACAATAAGTATAAAACATAAATAAACAAGTAAAAGATCATGAAGAGACGATATCAATATTCCAGTTTCTTTTCGTAGTTAATTCTGAATGCATTGCAACTGATGAAATATTAAAATACTGGCCATTTCTATGTTAAAATTAAGTTCATTGTATGAATAATTTATGAGCTTGTTTGATTCCTAATTAATCTTCTTTCTGAAATCTTATATTGTAACAATGATAGTACAATTATATCTGAAATCGGCTGTCATATTAAGTAATTCCCAATGAATTCCTTTTATTATCCTAGTTCTGAAATCGATTTATTATTACAAATTAATACTCAGCGTGCGGCTAATAGGTAATAGTTTAGAAAACCCTTTCATAATTAATTAATGCTTTGCGATCGCTCTATCTCCCAATCTGAGATTATTTAATTTTCATTTGAGCGATAGAAATGCTTATATTTTTCCAAATCTGGCTACATGTACTTAAACCCATACCAGGAAACTTAGCTTCCCATATAAATCAGAGAGTTAATCAATCGCTTTCTCTATATACAAATGCCAGTTATTTTTTAAAAAGCTAAAACCATAACAGAAATTTTGAGTAATATAAAAGACTACCTTTTAAAACAATTGATTACAATGTATTTAAATACTGCTACATAATGCTTACTAAATAAAAAGAATGTTTTATTAGATTCGCCGCGAAAAATAAAAATATATTCCCAGTTTGAAATAAATTTTCATATAAAACCGATATTCATTCAGAGTATTTCACAAATATTAATTACTAGTAATTAAACACTGCATACAAAACCTTTTTCTCCCACTTATTGAGAACAGAAATGCTTGTCTGAATAACAAAATGTTCTAAATGATGAGAGGTAGAACTGTTAATGAATTGCAGTCAATATTATTTCATTTTACAGGCATTTAGTTAAAATATATCGAAACAAGAAAAGAAAGGATAAAAATATGTTATAAATGATAAGTACTTTCAAATGAAACCAAAACAAGAAACGACACTTTCTTTTCACTAAATCAATGATCAAGTTGAGTGAATTAGTGACATCATTATAACGGACTATGAAGGTAGAGACACAATAAATTACTACAAAAATTGAAACAGAAGTAACCGTAACTGAACACTTGCAACTGTAGTGGATGAGTCTTTAATTGAAGAAATAATAACTTCTAAGTTTTACATAAGGAAATAGCCTCAAACAAAAAAATGAACTCATATAGTAATTTTAAAAATAAATGAATCTGCCTTTGAATTAAAATTATACCTAACCGAAAAAGAATTCGACTGAGAGCTCCTTTTTGGATAAAAAAAACTTTACTGTAATTAAATTCATTGATGCATCCTCCTTTGATGGATATCGCATTCACTGTTGCTCTTGAATTTTTAACTGCAAACGATTCATCTTATAAGGTCTTTCTCCTCCGTGGATCCGGACATGCACTGTCAGAGCATAATTGTGAGCAAAACGTCTTTTGCGCACAAAATACACAAACGGCTTCTCGTCTTTGTGAATTCGAAAATGGTGGACGAGATTGATTTTCGGAGACAATTCTTTATTTTTCACTTTACAAATTAAGGGCGTCTCGTCCACACGTGTTCCATTAAGGTTGCCAATGTTGTATTTTTCAAAATTTAAATAAGGATAAAAATCAGTGCCAACTTTTCTCTTATGGGTACTATATTTCTGATTGTTTTCTCACACAGTTATTTTACTTCCTGCAGGAGATGGACTTCTTCGTATGGCCAGTCTTTTAATTAATCTTACTTTTTTTGTAGGAATCAGTTGAATTAAACCAATTTAAAAAGTATAAAAAATGCTGATTTTAAAAACACACCTAAAAGAACTATTTTCGTGCCTTCTAAATTTCATTGTGTGCTCGATGCATCTTATTCAGCTTGAACTTAGTGAACCATTATCTGCATCTTATAAATATTGAAGTGTTTTGTTTGTAGCAATTTATATTCATTACTCAACATATATCTGTATTCGTATTATTATAAAATAAAAGATATATTAAGGATCTGTAATCGAAACAATTCTTTTATGCTTTCTTTGCATAAAATTGCAAACGAACTAAGTTTAACCTTATTTTTGACAAGCTTAACTTTATTTTTTACAATTTCATAATTTCGTATCAAATGAATTTGTAAGAAATATTATTAAGTTGTACTGACAGTATTCTTTATTTAAATGAGGCAAACAATCTGCATATGAAACATATATTCATGATAAATTTCTAACCAAACAATAAATATAATTCATTCCAGAAGTTTGCAATAAAAGTTAATTGCTATTTAATTATTAGATTTGGGCATTCTAAATTTTCTTGCCAAATTGAATAATCAAATGAATATGCGAATAGAGAAGAGCTTAGTTAATTATACATTTTCTCGGAAATATTAAAAATAAAACTTTTTATATAACGGGAAATTTAGATAATAATTAAAATTATTGGACAAATGAAAGTTTTAAAGATTAAAACAGATTATTTCGTTTATTGAAATTTACAGCAAAGCAAATTTTATAAAATACAAAGTCTTTGCCAAAAAAAATATACGATGAAAATAAAAACTAGTTTTCAATTTAAAACCAAATACTGATTTTATTAAAACAGAACATTTAATTCAATTTATACGCTTGTTCATTTGTAATCCGAAAGGAAAAAAAAACTCTGATTTCGTAATATTCAAAAATTTCATTCGTCAATAAATTCAGTAAAGAGCAATTTCATTCTACTCAACATTCCGTTTTATGAATAAATTGCCGTAAAGGGATCCAATTGGTAGTCTGGAATTATTGATTGCCAAAGACTCGAATTGAATAGTTCTTTTAACGTTAACTCTACGCATTACGAGCAAGATGCATTATTAATCACAAATTTCGTTAAACATTTAACTTATATTACAGCAGCAGAAGTTTCCACCCTTCTGTTCTTGCTTTATGTATTTTCTTAGTTCTCGATCTAAATCTTTAAATATCCAATTATCACAAGACCACAAAACGGATTGAGCTTAAAAAAAGGTAATACTGAATTTTTTTTTAATTTTTAATAAATGAGCTGACTTATCTCTTTTTGCTAATTTTCAAAGAAGAATAAATTTGACATAAATATTAAAACCAAGAATAAAAACAAATTGATTTTCATTTAACAAATGAAATATACTGCTTCAAAATAAGTTTACAATATTTTTTTAAGAATTGATTAAAATTTACGAAAAATAAGTCACTGAAGATTTTATTAAAAAGAGTAAGATTATATTTGTGGTGATGTAACAATCCGTTTCTTAATGTAATATTCGTAAGTTTATAATTGCAAAAATAAGCTTACATTTTGCTATTTTTCTATAACTCAAATTCTGATAAAGGTGTCAAAAATATTCCTCTAGGAAACACATAGTCATCTTTACAATTAAACTGGTTTTAAGATTATTTTCTTTAACGAAAAGGGCCAAAAGAACTTCTAAAAAAGAAAAAAATAAGACAGAGAAAATGTATTTATATACGTAATGTAAAAATATTTATTACAGCGTTCATAAAGCACAATAAAAATATCAAGACTATGTAGGTTAAAAAAATCTTTTTGAAATTCGTCGATATAGTTAAAACAGATTTTTGGTTTCCCTTAACGTTCCATACAGGTATACTATATGACTAGTCCATTTGGATAGGGAATGAGAAGCAATTTAAAACTAAAGTATTAATGCTACGATTGGATCATTGATTCCCATCATGCATCGTTCTGAGATGCACATTGCGACTGCCGCTTTGCGTGAACCTCTTTCCACAAACGGGGCATTTATACGGTTTTTCCTCGGTATGAGTCCGGACGTGGTCCCTAAGATGAGAGGCCTGAGCAAATGCTTTTGGACATATATCACACACAAAGGGCCTTTCCCCCGTGTGTGTCCGATAATGTTTCTGGAGATATTCTTTTCGTTTAAAACCATCTCCGCATGTCTCACACACAAAAGGCTTTTCGCCAGAGTGTATCCTGTAATGTTGATTGAAGTGGTCTTTCCGAGAAAATAACTTTTTACAAATTCTGCACTCGAATTTTTTGTCGCCAGGATGTAATCGATAGTGATTTTCAACCTTACATTCGGATTCAAAAAGTTTAGAGCAGATATCGCAAAGGAATTTTTTCTTACGGGGTCGCATTCTTGAAGGTCCTGCTACTGCAATGTCATCTTTTATGAAAGAGATTGGTTCTTTCTCGTTGGCAGCCATTTTGTCGCGTTCACTAGAATCTTCGGCAGTAATTTCAGTCGTATTATTCTCGTAATTTAGATTCCTTGAAGTTTCAATTGTACTATCTCTCTGTTCTATAGGCCCTTGTGAAAACTCGGAATTCAATACTGAATTATTGCTTCCAGTTAATTTCTTGTTTGCTGAAAGAGGTCTTCTAATAACAAAATCTAATGAATCCAGAAAAAAATCTTTATCGTTATTAAAAGATTTCCATTTGCTCTCTTCGTTAGTCATTCCGCATTCGTCAATTGTTATTTTCGCAGAGATTGATTCACATTCTCTTTCAGAATTGTAGTTGCTTTCAACATTTTCCACAGAGGCGTTAATCGATGCATTTTCACTATTATCTGCGCTCACCATTGAGGTACGATGCGGATTTTTCATTTGTGCGGTTTTTGACCTTGGCTTTAGCTTCCGTTTTCTCCTTGAAACAGGCTCTCGCCAGACTTATTCAACTTTTTCACTTAGAGATGCATCCATTAAAGCAGAATTTTCTCCATTATTTTTTTGAACTTCTGGATTCTGAATGTCATCGGTGTCACTCGAATTTTCTTTATTTATATCGTTTGAGACATCTTTCTTTTTATCCATTTCGTCTGATTCTTCCAGTAGTGGCAATATATAGACATTCTCATCGTCTTTATAAAAGAGGCAGGAATGATTCTCCCCATAATGTACTGTTCTATCGCATGAATGACAGAAAAACCGTGCCATTAGTATATTAAAACTTAATTTTAAAAATTACGTATCCTGAAATGAGTACAGAAGATGGCTAATAGTTTGACGCAATCCAGATTTGAGTTTCTGATCTATTTTATTTTAAAGACGTTATTGCTGATGTCATTGCATTCCTGGATTTGTTACGATTAAAGTAGATTTCATCGATTAACAAAATAAGTTTTGATTCGTTTTATGAACATCGTGCTAGAGCCTTTCCTCCAAATAAAACAATCTGATATTATGTAATGTCTAGTGTATCAAATTTAAATCTCGCTTTTTGTTATGAAATTTATTAGCTATCTTGTATTATCTTAGTACATGAAATGAATTAAAAATATCTGCTTGAAATTAAAATTTGGGAATAGATTTAGAATGGAAGCTGATGAAATGACCTAATCATCATCGCATATTAATCCTTATTTTTCTTTGATATTAGTCCTTATTTTTTTAAATTCTTTTTTAACGTATATGATGTTTTCGAATCAAATCTGGTTCTGTTATTCTGGTAAAAGGTATAAATATTTTAATTCCTTTACACTCGAATAGTTATTTCACATATTTCCTTGTGGTTCAGTAGAATTTAGATAAAATACGAAAACAGATTTGAATGCACTTAAACTGATCCTAACTATTAAGGATTGTTGTTCGTATTCCATTTGTCCAATTGTCCATGTAGCACAGCTTAATTTTTCATCTGCTTTTCTGCATCTATCGGCTATGAATGGTGCTGTTCTTGAATCTTGTACAGATAAAGATATAAGATTCCGAGCAGAATAATTCGAATCGATAAGTCTAGTCGTACTCCTAGATTTTTGAGCAGTACTACAACTTTCTTATATCTCATCTGCCGGCTTTTCTATGGCATTCTTTTTTATTAGAGATACAGTACAGTTTGGAAGGATGGTCCCCTCTTTCATCGCTTTTCTTATATATTTTTCTAAATGCAGTATTCCATTTAATGAATTGCAGGATAAATACAGTGTTCCATTAACCTCCAAAACCATATCTAAGAGGATACATTTACGAGGTATCGTTGATGCAAAGTATTTGGTCCGAAAGTTTATCTTAAGCGCCATAATCAGATGCGTTCAGAAGAAAGCCTATCGAAATGTTATGTTTGTGAACAAGGAATTTCACTAAAATGAATACTTGTGAAACATCTTTCAACTGACGGCAGATAAGAAAGTTTTTATGAATAGATTGCCGCATACAATTTATGAGCGGAAATCACTATATCTAGTGTTTCTAGGAAAAAATAATTAATCTGTTTTCAACACATGGACCAATGGAAACTGATGAAAGTGTTGGAGCTCACACACATTTTATTATCAAATAGTTTTCTTGATAAAGAGCATGACCCACAATAGGAAAATAATACAACCGTCTAAATCTCATCAGTCATTCATCCTCCCTTTGACAGTATATTTTGGAAAGTTAAGATCATACAAATAGATAAAGAAATTCATTTTCTGGATTCAGAGATTTACTTGCAATCCTACGAGCAATTTTTGCGATTTCAATTGAAAAGGAATTGTTGGATGATTTCGATGCATAATTATTTATTGATAGATTTGTAGAATTATTTACAGAGTTATAAGACTAGTTGATTTTTTCATAGTATAGCAAAATACATATGTGAAATATTCCTGTACTTTTGAGCTGTTGTTCAACGAAAGTATGAAGTATTCGTTAATAGTACTGAAATTGGAAGAAAGTTTGAACTTTATTTTATCAAAAATTTCTCAAATTAATACTGTAACTCAAAAATATCAATATCTGTACGCATAACAAAAAATAATTTATAATTCAGAATTAATTTGCATTCATGTTAACTATTTTACTTCCTTAAGAATGTGTAATATTTATCTGCTGTAATTAATAATGTATCGAACATAATTTCAAACTGTGAATCAATAGTGATAATTGATCAAATTTAGATCAATCAAAAAATATACATACATACTTGGAATTATATATAATAGGAGTGTTTTGTATTGCCTACAGTTGCGGCCTGATAAAGAGTATCTTTTATTCCAGTACCCCACTGTCTATCTTTTTACTGCTCGAATCATAGACCTGTCTTGAGAAACACATCAAAGTATCATATATTTAGTTTCTAATAAATATGAAAAAATGGTACTATATTTATGTGGGATTTGAAAGGGATTGAATATTCATTGGTTTATTGCGAAAAAATTAAAACAGCGAACTTCTTGGAAAAAATAGCTTTAGATTGAAATTAAATGAGAAAGAAACAAAACGAAAAGTATTCTAATTTGATAACAATGTAATAAAAGCTGATTAAATGTCCTACTTCCCAAAGAACTTTTCTGTAAACAACATTAACAAGTTTTAGAGTGTTGGGTAGAGTGTAGAGTAGCAATCCCTTGGATTGTGAGTTCGTAACCTCCCGACCGAAGATTCTCTGTGCACATGGTGGCTGGTGCAGACATAAATCTGACGTAGACCCAATGTGCTCCAATGGACACAATACCAATGAGGGTACTAGATCAGAGATGATCGTTCTCTGATTTAAGTAGATGAGTGTCTTGGTGAATGGTAGGTTTGAGAGTGTAGAACATGGATCGAACTAGCAACGTTAGAGTTTGTAACCGAGTAGCATAGCCACTTGGCAAAAGTAATTATTCGCGTCCGGATGTTGTTATCTGTATTCTGAAGCTATCACCACAAGAGAATGAAATCTACTGCATGAAAAGAATACATGAGTTTTAAAAGGTGAAATTATTTCATGGGCATTGCACTTTAAAAACAAAGGAAGTATGAGAAAATGGTTACCAACTGAAAAGAGCTAATAACTACGAAGGTAGATAATAATTCGTGTCTGCACATCAAGTCGTCGGCTCTTTACTGAATTTTATTCGGTATTATTTATTGGTATTTGTTTGGATTTCAGATAACTGCACTTAAGCCAATCATATCGATGTACACAAAGAGCAAACGAGTTTAAATTTACAGTTATACGAAGCGCCACCTTTACGCTTATTACGAATCTACCCCATAAGTAATATTATACATTTGTATGCAAAGTAAATGATAAACTCATTAAAATTAAAGGAAATGTCCTTTTCTGAAAATATAATTATTAAGTTTCACTTCTAAGGCAATTTCAACTAACTGAAGTTAATTAATGACACATTTTCGAAATAACTTATGAGTGGAATCTATTAAATTTTATTTTTTTCTTATTTTTCTTCTTTCTCTGTCTGCTAAAAAATTGCATTTAGTGATATTCAGAAATTCAATCGATACGTACTCTCATCCTTTCTAATAAATTTTCTCATTTTCTCGAATAAATTATAGTTTCAGTTTTAAAATAGAAAAGAAAATATTAATACAGTATTCAGAAATATAATTCATGTTACCTTTCTCGTTTTTAGGGCATATATAGCGGTTACGTTTTACT
>JAOUZG010025719.1:6638-22402 GCA_026289955.1 Argiope argentata
TCAATCGTTCGAATAAATTTTTTCAAACTTGTAGTGGATGACACTTTACGTTTATACAGTTTTTTCAAATATTAATTCATTAATTTTTTGTTAATTAATTAAAGACTAACTTTCGCCAAAAATCTTCATTTCCTCACCGCCAAATGAATAAGACTTCAGTTGTTTTTTTCCCACGCTAATGAGGCATGTTTTCGGCGGATTATTTCAAACCATCCTGTTTATTTTCTTAATGTTTGATGCATTTAAAACTAAACATTGTTAGTTAATCGTTTTTTTATTCATTTCGAAGTACTTTCGAATTAAAATAAAACAGAATAAAGGAAATAAAAATTTTCTAATATATATTGCATTATCCCTATTGGCGTAGAAAATTCCCGCATTTGAGTTACCTTATTTGGCGTTGAAAACTCAACATCAATTGAGTGTATTTTATTTTCAACGGATACGGACTTGATTTTGTTTTGGCCAGGCATAATTTTCTGATAAGTTATTTATATGAATTGTAATTAAGAAATAAAAAGAATCTAAAATAAAATGTTTCTTTGTTGAGCTAAGAAGGAATTGACTCAATTTTTTATATTACTTGTTTTTAATCTCTTGATCTAGCATTTGATTAAGTTACCTAAATAGATAGCATAATTTAATTGAGATTAGTGCTATTATTTCAATCAGTGTAGATCAATCCAGGTTCCAGTTATGGTTATATTATTCAAAATAGTTTATCAAATGAAACAATTTAGAGCTGCTTTCTACAATTGAAACGAATTATTTCAAAATTCATATCAAAATTCCAGCTAAATCTCAAATAAAACTCAATTCACACATTACTATTTGATTAATATTTTGAAAGCCAATCTAATGTCACATAATTTGCTCATGAATTTCTCATTGTGTCTGAACATTTCGGTGAAATATTGGTCAGCAGACTGATTAATTTGCCTAATTATCTGTTATCTTACATTAATTAATGTAAGATGCATTATGTTGCGTGATGTGTTGTGACTAATGGCACTTGCCATGGATACGCCTCCGCTGATACGATCAGCAGATTTTAAGCCTAAGAAATGCGTCTCTTTGTTTTACAAGTGATGCCATCTAAGGGCAAGAGCACGACTTAATTACACACACGTCACAACCCTTTTTAGGGGGCGGACTTCATTCATGCAAGTTCATTCATACCTCTCAGATCGTAATTTAGACCTGGAACAGAGAACGATCCCCTCTGACCCAGTACCCCCTGTGGTATGACTCTCGATATGGAGGACTTTGCGACTACGAACAGATTTAACGAGCGCCAGTCACCACACACTCGGGGAATCTTTTGGCTGGTGATTTTTAAATTCGTATATTAAGGATTACGAGTCCAACGCTCTACCAACCAGGCCATCCCGGCCCTGCATCTTACTTTAATTATATGAAATTCCATATTATATATGTATACAAATAAATTCATTTTTGTATATTCCATACTGTATAAATTTCTTCGCGCATAATTACTATTATCATTAACACATGATTTCACTTTAACATATAATAACCCCAATTATGTGTTAAATAACTCGTAATTGGAGAAACACATAATTACTCCAATTATGTGTTTCTAGCAATCTTGGTTTCTTCGATCATCAGTGACCGCCATGCTGCTGCGTAGAAACAAAATGCCGGTCAGCGGTGACACTCATAGAATCTAATGTATTAAATTTCCTAAAGAGATGACACAAACTAATTGGGATTTAGAATTTTATTTCTATCTACAACAGTCAATCCAGAACTAAACAATCCCTGAGATAAGAAAGCATGCCCTTTAAACTGGTTGCATGTTTTCGTATTTTAACCTTTTTTCTTTTTCTTTTTTTTTTCTACTTAGGTTTTAATTACAGAATCAAATTAAAAAAACTAGAGCATGATGTCTTATCGATGTGGATCAGAAGTTTTAGAACGCTTAAAAGTCTAGTATACTGCAATTTAGCAAATTTATTAAAGCAGAAATTTTATAATCAAATGTTAAATTGCACGTTGTAGTTAGTGTTCTTGTATAATTAAAACATCTTTGTGTCAATTTACGCAATCAATTAAATACAAGCTTTAAAAAAATTATTTTCTTTTCGATCTTGGCATGCTCTAAATCGAAATATTTTTAAATGTAGTTAAAATATATCGTTTGAACTGTGAAAATTTTTAAACCTTAAAAATGGTTAATGAAAAAAAAACTTATTTATTGTTTTGACAATGGATTCTAAAACCCTCCTCCCTTTTGCGCATGCGTTAGAATGGGTTTAATTCATCAAAATAGGGGTGAGAAGAAAGATAAAAAGAAAAGGATGTTTACGTTTAACAATAAAGTAAACTCGGATTACTCGCAGATTGAATTAAAATAAAGTCGTGTTCCAACGACCCTCGAATGTTGGTAAACTAGACAGTCATCAAAGGACCCCAAGAAAGCGCATGAAGGGTAAAACGGGGAACGCGTATCCCTCCTGAAAATTAAAGAGGCATTGGAACACGGCTTAATACGGTCAGAAACGACAATATATTCTCATACACGTGAAAAAAATGATAAAAAATTTGTCTAATTGAGTAAAAGTCAAAGCCAAAAAAGGACAAATATTTTCGGAACTGCACTCATCCTGCCACGTCTCTCCCCTTAATGAAATAGAATTGTTCAAAATTGTTCGTCTTAGATTACTGAAACCAACAGTAGCTGGTATAAATTCAGTTATGTTTCGTCAAATGAGTTTATTAATTCTTGAAAATTATCACGAATTTGCTCTGAACTATACTGCAAATTCCATTCATAGCAGAGATGCAATTGCATACGTCATTTAGCATCTAACTAAAAATTATAGTTTGATTCATGTAAAAGACTTTATAGATTACAAAATTAAATTGTCACAGCCCATTTTATGACATATGCCTTATATTAAAATTAAAGAGCTAAGAGTGAAATCTTTGGAAACATGTTACAGGCCGGTGTCCTGGCATAGGGGTATCGTGTCTTCCCTGAGAAAGGGTCTTCCCGGATTCAAGTCCCGGTTCGGGCATGGTTGTTCTTTTGAGCTCTGTTTGTTAGGAGAATAAATGTGCTCCACTATAAAAAGGGGCTGTGCAGGCGACTGTGATGAATGAGTAGCTAAGTCGTAATCCTGACCCTAGTTGGCGCTACTTCAAAAACAAGAGACGTTCCTTTCGGCTTAAAACTTACTAAAGCTTGTCCATCACAAGTGCTATTAATAACAACTTCAACAACATGTTATAGAGGAGAATCAAAGCTCTTGTTCAAGCTACCACAAAAAAATACATAATTAAATATTTCATAGAAAAAAAGAAAACTATTTAAATTACAAAAAATAAAAACAAATAAATAAAAATGTTATTTATTGATGGAAATTAGGCAAAAAATTTTGTTTATTAAACTGATGAAAAAATCAAAAAAAAAAATTGAACCTGTGAAACTGAAATCATTAAAAAGACAATTGCTTTAAATTTGGAAGCATTGTAAAACACATTTTTGTGCAACATTTTTGGAAGTTATTACGAGAAAAATCAAATTTGAAAATAATTTTTAATTAATTAAAATTTAAAATAAACCGTTTTGAGGTATAAATTTAACAAATTTGGCGGCTATAAGTCAAACTATGTAACTTAAAGAGTGTCAACACACAAACATGCACACTTGCATCCTTTTTATTATCAGAGACAGATATAGAAATATATTAGTACTATTTTTAAAAAAATTGCTTTTAAACGAATCTACATTAGTAGTATTAAATTTGTAATAATAAAAGTTCCTTTCAAGTGTTTATTATGCTTTAGATTATGCCTTTTCCTTTATATATTGCTTTACGCATCACTTAAAAGACATAAGCGGTGCTTTATGTATTCACTTTTTCATTTCCTTCGAAATGAACATTCTCATACTGTGAGGAATAAATGTGCAAAATTTGTTTCATGTATGTCAAACTGTCTGAACTGTAGAAAACACATACATTTAACTTTATTATGAGTAGAAATAGAAAGAGAAATATAATAGTGCTATCTCAAAAGTTTTTAAATCATTACCTTTAAAAGAATATTCACGAGTAATATTAAATTTGTAATAATGAAAGTTGCTTATTTTGATTTAGGTTGTGATTAAAGGGCTTTTCCTTTATAAGTTGCTTTACGTCAATCACTTGAAAGATATATAAGCATTTTTTTTTTTCATTTACTTTGCACATTTCTGTGCTTTGAGGTATATATGTGCAAAATTTGGTCGCTATAGGTCAAACCGTATGAACTGCAGAACGCACACATCTTTAATTTTATTATTAATAGAGATCGAGATAAAAATATAATAGTACTATCACAAAAAATTAAAAATTATTAATTTTAGATGCATCTGTATTAGTTATATAAAATTGGATTGATGACTTAGATGTGATTATATGACCTTATATGTGCAAAATGTGGTCGTTATAGAAGATTTAGATATAATTATACTATCTGAAAAAAATTGAAAATTATTACTTTTAAAGGAATTGGTACTAATATTATAAAATTTGTAATAATGAAAGTTGCTTATTATGATTTTGGTTGTGATTTTAGGAATTTTTCTTTATAGGTCACTTTACGCCGATTACCTTAAAGAGATATAAACGGTTTCTCATTTACTTTACACATTCTTGCACTTTGAGGTTTATATGCGTAAAATTTGTTCGCTATACACTGAAGTGACAAAAGTCATGGGATAGCAATATGCAAATATACAGATGGCAGTAGTATCGCAGCGAAAAAGTATAAATGTGCAGTTCGTTTTCCAGAGCTTTCATTTGTGTTCAAGTTATTCATGTGAACAGGTTTTTCGTGATTTATGGCGGCACGACAAGAATTAACAGACTTTGAACATGGAAAGTTAGTTGGAGCTAGACGCATGTGTCTTTCCATTGCGGATATCATTAATGAATTCAACATGCCGAGATCCACATTATCAAGAGTGTGCCGAGAGTATGAAATTTCAGGCATCCCATCCCATCATGGACAGCGCAGTAGGCGACCACCTGCACTTAACGACCGTGACCGCCGACGTCTGTGTAGAATGGTCAATGTTAATAGACACGCAACACTTCGTCAAATAACTGCAGGAATCAATGTGGGACGTGCGAGGGACGTGTCCGATAGGACTGTGCGGCGAAATTTGTCTTCCTTGGGCTATGGCAGTAGAAGACCGACTCGAGTGCCTTTACTGACATCACGACATCGTCTGCAGCGACTCTCCTGTGCTAGTGAGCATATCGACTGGTCCCTAGACCAGTGAAAAACCGTGGCGTGAGCACGTGAGTCTCGATTTCAGTTGTTACGAGCTGATGATAGAGTTCGAGTGTGGCGCAGACCCCACGAATCCATGGACTCAAACTGTCAGCAAGGCACTGTTCAAGCTGGTGGTGGCTGCATAATGGTGTGGGCGGTTTTTACATGGCATGGACTCGGTCCTCTGGTGCAATTGAACCGATCATTGACTGGAAATGGTTATGTTCAGCTGCTTGCAGATCACTTGCAGCCATTCATGGACTTCAATTACCCACACAACGAGGGGATTTTTATGGATGACAATGCGCCATGTCACCGGGCCAGAACTGTTCGCGATTGGTTTGAAGAAAATTCCGGACAATTCCAGTGCATGATCTGGCCACCTAGATCACCCGATATGAATCCCATCGAGCATTTATGGGACATCATCGAAAGGTCCGTTCGTGCCCAAACTCCTGCACCATCCACACTTTCACAATTATGGACGTCTATACAGACATCATGGCTCAATATTCCTGCAGAGGACTTCCAACGACTTGTGGACTCCATGACACGTCGAGTTGTTGCACTTCACCGGGCAAAAGGAGGACCGACACGATATTAACAGTCATCCCATGACTTTTGTCACTTCAGTGTAAGTCAAACCAGATGGACTACAGAACACACGCATATTTAACTTTATTAGTTATAGAGATCGAGATAAAAATATAGTAAACCTATCTAAAAAAAATTAAAAATCCTTATTTTTAAATGAATCTGCACGAGTAATATAAAAATTGTAATAATGAAAGTTGCTTCTTCTGATTTAGGTTATGTATATATGACATTTTTTACACGTCACTTTACATCAATCACTTAAAAGACATATAAACAGTTTTTCATTTCCATTGTACATTATCATACTCTGAGGTATATATGTGCAAACTTTGGTTGTTGTAGGTCAAACCTTAAGCACTGCAGTAGGCTCAGAAATGTAACTTTATTATGAATAGAGAATAGAGATAGTTGGTTTAAGGTTTTTTTTTTTTTTTTTTTTTTTTTTTTTTTGCGTAAGAGTTATATTTGGCTATACTGTGCCAAGGATCGAGATAAAAATATAATAGTACTATCACAACAAAATTAAAAATTATTACTTTTAAATTAATTTGCATATGTTTATTATTTGCATTAGTTTGCATAAAATTTATAATAATTAAAATCGATTATTATGATTAAATGACTTTTCCTTTTTATATTGTTTTAAGCCAATCACTTGACAGACACATAAACGGTTTTTCATTTATTTTACACATCCCAATGCTTTGAGGTTTATATGCGCAAAATTTGGTGGCTATAAGTACCAATATGAACTACAGAACACACACATATTTAACTTTATTATTAGTAGAGGTCGAGATTAAAATACGACAGTGCTACCTCAAAAAAACTTTAAAATTATTACTTTTAAAAGAATATGCATTAGTGGTATGAAATTTGTAATGATGGAAGTGGCTTATTGTGATTTAGGTTATGATTATATGACTTTTCCTTTATATGTTGCCTTATGCCAATCCCTTGAAAGGCCTATAAAAGGTGTTTTATGAATTCGTTTTTCCATTTCCTGAACGTTTTCCATTCTCTGTATATATACTAAATTCAAAACCTACCTCACTAATAAAAGACAAAAACTAATCGAGGAAGAATATTACGAGACTTTCAAACAGGGAAGGTGCGTTGCAACATTTGCTCCAAAGAAATTGTTGCGCATTTGTCAACTCGAAGAAATGAATGAACAGTGAAAGTTGCAGCCGTAAACGTTATATGAGTGCGAGTCACAAACGTTTAAGGTCACGCGATGGGGGGAAAAAAGCGTGCATTTTATGTTTGAATGAGATAAAGAAAAATAAAATAAAATAAAGATACTGGACGGGATTAAAAAAAAAAAGAGGGAACGAGACGAGGAAAGTTCGTTCTGTGAGAAATTTGTACAAGGACGGCGTTCATATGAAAGCAGATTAGAAAGACAAAAGATTTTTGATGAGGGACATTTGAAAGATAAGGAAAAGTCTCAATGCTTTTTGTATATTAAAGCTGGGTGGTGGAATCACATGACAGGACATTGCTAAATAGCAACTTGCATTATGTCGGCATGCTGCTTAGATTAGAATCAATTTGTTGCTGTATAGTTAATTTATTGCATCGTACAACAGTAAAGAATGAATGATAAAACAACTGGACCTGAACGGCAAGCAAAACTACTGAGTTACAAAATTTCTAATAGAGTTTGCAGGTGGTATTTCAACAAACTAGAAAAATAAGAAAACAAAACAAAGTGTGTGTATATGTTGAAAATTTTCCAGAAATTTGACTTTGAATGTTGTTTAAAGTATTTATTTTCTATATTAAAAACGATAATTTGTATTTCAAGATGTTATTCCATTACTTTTGTTACGCATTTCTGTAGAATCTTCTTTTTTTTCCCCGAAATATCAACAAATCTTCCAAACCGACTATCTTGATTCCCCTTCCCCTTTTTCTATTGTCCACACAGTTGCTAATTGCAAAATATTGTGTGTTTTTATATGAGATTAGTCAAACATCCCACAATATATACAATATTGCAGATGCGTTTATTTATATATTTTCGAAATGCTTTCCTTTTTTTTCTTCTGTCTAACAAATCTACCGAATCGACTATCATGATTACATTTTCCCTTGATCTATTACTCAGGCGGAATATTGTGCAATATATGCGACAATATACATCACACATATTCCACAAATTTATATAATATTTCATATACTTATTTTATATATTTTGAAAGTTTTTCTTTTTTTTCTCAGTTCCAACAAATCTACCAAACCGAATGTCATAATTTCACTTTACCTAGTTATATTACTCAGGCTGAATATTGTACAATAATGTGCAATATTATATGATATAAGCAAATATTCCACAATAATATACAATATTGATGATACTTTTAACACGCTTTTGAAAGGTTTTCTTTTCCAAGAAGAATATTGTACAATGATATGCGATATTATGATAATAGTCAAAATTCCACAATGTTATAGTATTTTGTTTTAATAATTTTTTACACATTTTCGAAGTGCTTTCTTTTTTTCCATCTACGTCACAACAAACCTAACAAATTGACTGTCATGATTACATTTTCCCTTGATCTATTACCCAGGTAGAATATTGTACAATATGAGCGGCATTATATATGAAATACACCACAATATTATAAAATATTTCATATAAGATTTTCTTTTTTTCTAAATTGCAGTAAATCTATCAAATTAATTGTCATTGTTTCACTTTACCTTGATATATTACGCAGGCAGAGTATTGAACATGATTGTACCATATTGTATGATATAGTCAAATATTCCACAATAAAATATTAGGCAATATTTGTGTGCTACTAATGTACACTAGGTACATTAGTGTACATTAGCTATCGGATTTTCTACACATTGATGAATCCATTATGATTCCTGAATACAAAGCAAAGCTAGGCATATTTCAATATATAACGAAGGCGTTGCTGATAATGATGGAAATGATAAGGATAAGATTGCAAAACTAAACTCGGATAATTTCAGGCAGTCCGGAGAAGATTTAGAATACAGTTTCTAGAATATGTTATAGATAATTAATACTTTGTAAAAGTACTAATCATTGTATTTCTGATTCCCAACTCTGCAATTATTTGTTCTATGAATATTAAGACAAAAGCAAAATACACGAAATTTTACGTCATACAGTTTTTAAATTTTTATATTGATCTTTTAAAATGTTTTAGGACCCTTAATATCATTTGAATAGTAATTAATTAATATTAAAAGCATTTACTCGGATAAATAAGTTAACTCGGTTTATAAGAAAGTAAGTAAATTCAGATAAATGTATTTTTGGTCAAAAGTCAAAAAAAAAAATTAATTGCCAAAATTCAGAAAAAAATTGTGAAACAATTAAATTAATATTATTTAAAAGATTTTTTTAATTAATTTTTTAAACGATGCAAAATTTATTTTTGTAATAGTATATTCGGATGTGTACAGCTGGAAAATGGCAAAATTCAGCTTCTAGTAAGTTAAAATTCTAATTAATATTTTCGAAGATATGTTTCTGAGAACGCATTCCCACCATCCAAAATATATATGTGCCAAATTTGATAGTTTTGTTTCAAACAGTCTGGTTTGTAAAACGGAAAAACACACACCTTTACGTTATTTAATAATAGAGTTACTTTTGAGGAGGAAAAACGATACCCCATGAGACTCAGAAGATATTTATTTGGAAGTTATTTTTAAATATTTATTCTCTTTCGGTGTTTTTATTCGTTGCATCGTACGTGCTGTGATTTGGTAATAAAGAATTGAAAAGAGTATCAAAAATCCACGCGGTTAAACTGACGCCGATATTTACATACTGATAGATCTAATAATAATCTCCATTCTCTTGCTTTCGCCGATATTCATCTGGGCAATTACTGTCCCTTTTTCACGCATGTTAAGACGAAATCGCTTTTGACAGTTGAAGGAAGTTATCTTACATTTCCATGACCTCGATGTTGTTATTTTCGAATATTTTTTCGTTATAGAGTTTAATTGTGATATGGACATACTTACATAATAAATTCAACTCAATGTTTAAGTCATAAATTTTTCTAATCATAATATATGGATAGATACTCATACGGATGTTAAACATACTGGTGAATCTACAATGCAATCAAAACTGTATCTTTGCAAAGCAGAGATTATAAATTTTTTTTCTAATTCTCTTTGGGTTTGGGACAGATGAAAAATTTTAATATGGCATAGAATACCAAGACCGGAGTGTTGTTATATGATTATGTTTTATGTCCGATTCACATATTTTTTTTTCGAAATTTCCTCTTAATTGTGTAACATGTATAGCTTATGTATAATGTAAACATGTATAACTTATGCATAGCATATACACGTATAACTTATGTATAGCATATACACGTTTAACTTATGTATAACATATATATGTATATTGTTACAACAGGGCATGCGCCGCGAAAGTGCATTGAAGGAGAGAGCGTTGGCGACGGTTGACGAAGAACTTGGCACCAGTCGAGTTAATTTGACACAAAGAATATTCTGGTAGCTCCCAGATCGTTCACAGTGCTCCACGTTGCATCATGGTGCTCTCTCGTTCGGCTATATTAGGGAAGGGTTGCTGCAATTTGGGAGTTTCTGCCGTCAGGTCTTAACACATCTAGGCTCCTCGAAGAGTGTAACGGCAAATATTGACCTTCATGCCTCTCTCTATTCTATCATTACCGGGAATAAGCCCCTGCCGGAGCTAGGTGCCCCGTCAGCCCAACACGTAATTTGAGAGTCCCTCTCGAAAGAGTAGCGACTCATCGTACGAACTGTTTACTTTTCCCGCTTGTCATTAGTGAACTGCGCTTAAGTTGTATAATTGAGCTCGCTGTGATTTACTGTTTGCTGTGCTATACGATATCTGTTTTGCAAACCGTGTTTATTGCGCGTAAGGCTTGTATTTACGCTGTTAGTGACTGTTGATTGCTGGATTGATTTGATCTGAAGTTTTCCTTTTTCAAGTCAATGTATCAAGTCAATGTATTGTTATCAAGTCAATGTCAATGTATCAAGTATCCTGTAAATAGTTGTAAATAAATTTGTTTGTTCTGTCCTCAAGTAATGTCCATTCAATCCAAACCCGCTACGCTAAAAACGTAACAATATGTATAACGTAAACATGTATAACTTATGTATAACGTATACGTGTATATGTATAAAGTAGACATGTATAACTTATGTATAACGTAGACATGTATAACTTATGTATAACATAGACATGTATAACTTATCTATAACGTATACGTAAATATGTATAACGTAAACATGTATAACTTATGTATAATGTATACGTGCATAACTTATGTATAACATATATGTATATAACTTATGTATAACGTATATGTGTATCGCTTATGTATACCTTATATATTTTACGGTAAATGTAATAAACTAGTAATTACGCATAATTACCAATGATTATTCGTAATCACTTCAATTATTTAATAATTGTTTCATAATCAATTATTCATAATCACCTTGGTATTCAATATCCCCAGTAATTTTTCTTTACATATTATAAAGACAAGTGTGTGTGTACGTGCGTGTGAAGGTGGGTAGGTGTGTTGACGCTCTACAGGCCATAATGTTTGATTTACATCTTCCAAATTTGGCTCATGTATATTGGAATTTGTATAAAAGAGCAATTTATTTTTAATTTGGAAATTAAAATTTTAATTAATTAGAAATTAAACTGAATTTGGAGTTTTTCCACCATAGATTCTGAAAGTATTATTGCACAAAAATAAATTTTTCACCATTTTAACATTTTAATTATATTTTTTTTAATGATATCAATTTTAGAAACATGCAAATTTTACCTGAATTTCGTAAATGTTTAAAACTTTCTTGCCTAATTTCCAACAAAAGTTCGCATTGTTGTCCTAAAGTTCAGCCCGTTTCTATAGTTTTATTAACAATCGTATTGCGCAATTTTCTACCAATGTTGAAAGTTGACGAAGAAGGATTTTATTTTATATCTGAGAGCAGTTTACAAAAAGGATAAAATAAAAAACCGAAAATACAGTACCATAACAATTTCGGAGATAAATGGCTTGAAATTTATATTTTTAACAATGCTGTAATGTCAAGGACTTTATCTCCATCAGAAATGTTCATGCATTTATTGAGCGGATAATCTGTAAGAAAAACAATACAACTTTAACGTCATATAATATACCAGTAACATGTACATGAAGCTATATTTATACGATTTAATCAAAATTAAATATACCGCATAATCCCGTCAAACCTACTGGTCGGCGAAGGCGACTATAATTCTTTTCTCGATAAGAAAAGGACCCCCCAAATGTCACAGAACTTTACACTAAAACGAAAATTTAAAAATTTAGGAAAATTAAACGATATAGCATGTAATAATTAAAATAATGAACTGAAACCTTTGAAAAATAAGTATTTACATTTTATACTGACATATAAAACATTTTTGAGATGTAATTATTTCATAAATTGGCAAGCTGATTGGTCTTTCTTTAAAACGTTCCTGCTCACAGTAAAAACAGCATACGATAGAAATCAAAATAATATTTTTTGATACTGATAATTTGAGGGAAACATAAGCATGAAGTTATTTTTGATTATTTAACTGAAATCTAATATAGCAAATATTGCCGACAAATCAGCTTGGCATCATAGACCACTAGATCTCCCTCATTCGTAAGAGAAGTACTCAGTAATGTTACGTCTTTGAATAAGGATTATTTTTTTAAAAAAATGGACAATGTATCCTATTATACTTGAAGCTAATTATTTAAAAAGAATAAGTAATTACTTTTAAAATTGATATATAAAATACTTTTTGGCAATGATTAATCATATGTTTCAAAATGAAGTAAATTCGAGTAAGAATAATAAAGTTTGAAGTATATTTTGATCTTTTAATTAAATATTTTGCGAAGTAATTAATCAAAATAATAGATTACAGAAATATCCTAATTGCTAGAGTAGCATGTACAAATTTCTTGTCTTAATGTATAGTATTGTTAAAGTATTTTTTTTGAGAAAATCATTAAAATATAACTTCACAAGATATTTACATTTTAGCAATCAATCCCAGCGGACAAGCTAGTCGATTAAGGCGGCTAGTTATACATAATCAAGGGATTAATCACATTAACCGTAACATATACACACAAAAAATTGTATTTAATATCGTCTTAAAGCTTGTGAGCCTTAATTCAGTGACTAAGTTAAGGAAAAATATTGTTGCTATGGGTACGTACAATAATTTTAAAAATTAATGTAAATTAATGAAAAATTAGCCCAGAAATAAATTTGATAACAGCACAGAATAATAGAACAATAAAATTTCATTTTAGATTTGAAATTATAAAATCTCAAATCGTGAATTGCTTAGTGAAGTTAAAAGGGGTTGCATCAAAATAAAAAAATTTTTAATTAATTTTCAATTAAAATATAAAATGAAAATTTTAAACTTTTCTTAGTGATTACTTACAACCCAAGAAATAACAACATGCCAAATTAAGTCCTCTAGACTGGGGTGCGTTTGAATAATATTTCCGTAGTGAATGTCATATGAAGCATTTTGGGATAATATGTCTGCCTCTAAATATCAATTTCTTAAAATAATGTTGTACTTGATATCATTGGTGTACGACTCATGCGACAGCAAAGTTAACATATTTAAATACGAATATAGCCTTAAATATCATGTTTTCTCAAGCTTTACTTTGACCTTAAATTCTATTTTTTCACTGACAAGGAAACTGGGTCAAAAATTAAAAGAATAAAAAAAAATGATATATCAACAATCAATAATTTTTTTTTTTCATACTAGTTGCCTTTAGCGACCAAATTTGCTTAGCCAGATTTTGACTTTTTAAGCTGTTAAGTAATTTATATGGAATGCATTTTCTTTTTAAAAAATTTGATCGTGTTATTTGATACAATTGAGAAACATGAATGCATCGAATCAGTTTTGTGCATATTAATTGTAAATATTATGAATTAAAAGTGGAAGCTTAAATTATACAAATAAGGAATTAAAAGTACTCGATTTAATGTTTTAATGTATAATTTTGAGCTCCATACTAATATTTAAAAAGATTATTAAACTTGTTACACATTCTATACAAAATAATAATAAAAAAAGGGAACCTACTATCACAAATTTCAAAAATCCTGTGAGAATGTTATTATTTCTTTAGTCAATATTTATCTTAATTAATTTAAGTCATTAACTAATTTAACCTCTCTCTATATATAAAGATAATTTTTTTAACTTTCATTTTCAATTTTTCTAGCTGGCAAACAAAGTTTTGGAGCTCGATCGATTTTCAGATGAAATAACACCTATGGTATCATAGTTCTACATCAGTCTTTTAAAAACGCATCGGCTGTCAAAAAAGCAAACGTAATGATAAAGCTATGTCGGTAAAAGCAGATCAACCTTTTAAAAACGTATCTGCTGTCAAAGAAGCATACGTAATAATAAAGCAATACTCGTAAAAGCAGGTCAACCTTTTAAAAACGCATCTGCTGTAAAAGAAACATATGTAATGATAAAGAAATGCTGATAAAAGCAGGTCAATCTTTTAAAATGGCATTTGTTGTCAAAGAAACATATGTAATGCTAAAGAAATGCTCGTAAAAGCCAGTCAACCTTTTAAAATGGCATTTTCTGTCAAAGAAATATATGTAATGATAAAAAAAAATGCTGGCAAAAGCAGGTCAACCTTTTAAAAACGCTTCTGCTTTCAAAGAATACATAATAATAATAATGCAATACTGGTAAAAGCAGATAACAAAATTTTTCCCTCGTAGATCTCGAAAACATCAAAATCACCTAACCAAAACAATAACATATACTCACATGACAAAAAAATCTTTAATTTTTTAAAAAACATTTTCGAGATTATATTTTTTAACTAAGGTGCTAATGCATTGGAGGAACCCCCGTTCCAGTAGGCCGTAATGTATCGATTTGACTGGTCATCCCCTTTTATTTCAGAAAAAAAAACTATGTGAAAAGCTGAAGAAAAATAATTCCTGAACAGGGACTCGAACCCATGGCGTTATATGATATCTGAACTGAAAACTCTTATCAATCTTTAAAAATCTTATGCTGGTATTCTCTATAAAAGTAATAATAAGAAATCATATTTATTCGAAATAATTCTTTATTATACATGACGAATTAAATTTAAATATGACGAAACTATGTATTTCAAGATTTATCTTTTCATTATTATAAAAATATTAAAAATTATAAAACTGCCGTCTTTTTTAAATAACGAAAGAACAAACCAACAAAAAGAATACAAAACGCCATCCCTCATTCGAAATTACTTCACCTTTCCCTTCAAAATATTGATACAAATCGCCAACCCCCAACAGCACTTGAATCTCATCCACTGTTGGAGGAATCATTGTGAAAGAGGAATTCTTCTTAAAAAAACAGTAGAATGAAAAGAACGGTCGCCAAACAAAACCGAACCTAACAAAGAAGCCGCAACCATGTTGCTTTAATCTCGGGGTAAATCGCCCCTGAACATCAAGTGGCGTGCTGGAGTCCCCCTTTTTGAGTTGAAGTTGGCGCGCGTGTTGAAGTGCGCGTCCCCGAGTCACGTTCCCCGAGGCCAGGAACTTTCACTCTCGAACAGTCTGTAGAACCAAAAGCGCATGAATCGAGTTCCCGCTAATAACCAGAGTTATTTCCAGGAGGAGGAAAGAATGTGAAATTCTGATTTTGTCTGTCACAATGTTTGCCTTTGAAGGCCTCTCTCTGTTGATTAGAGATACATATAAAGTAACTAGATTTTTTTGGGGGGGGGGGTGTAACTCATAAGAGACAATAACATTTATCTTCTTTA
>JAOUZG010025730.1:0-11604 GCA_026289955.1 Argiope argentata
ATTTCTCCTAGTGCTGTAATCCTGACGCCATTTTTAAACAACTTTAAATCACTTGTTGCAATTTTCGAGGTTATCCAAGGTTGTGGATATCTTAAGAGTGTGCTAACCATTGGTAGAATATTGGCATGCTTGGAGATAAATAGAATGTTATTCTTAAATCTTACACGTCATATAACCTGTTGATAGTTTAATAGAATAGATTGCTTTATTATTTTAAGTTTCATAGTCTGAAATCTGAGAGGGTGCAGTATTTTAACGACAATTGAAAAAATGATTTTGCAGCAAAGAAATTTTTCTGAATTTTATTCTGAACTGAACCTTTGACTTTCTTAAGGTCCCTTTAAAGAATTTGAATTCACCTAGTAGTTATAGTAATGAATAACGTTTTGTAAATAGCCTTTTAAAATCTATGAAATGAATTTTTATTATTTAAAAAATGAATAATTGGTTGACACATATTGGGCTTTATATGTCTTCTAAAATGTAATCATTTCTTCTTTTTCCAGGTTTTGCTTATGGGCAGGGGAATAACTCACATTACATGTATAATCTTAAAATGATATATTCAATTAGTTTTCTTTGTGATAAAGAGTATATGATGTCGGTTAAATTCATAAAAGAAGCATGCAAAAGTAAAGTTTCATTATTTAATGAAATATGAAGATCAGTTTTAAAACTGAAAGTTATGGGTATTGTACGCATTCTATTGGTGTTTTCAAAGACTGAAATGAAATATTGTTTTGAAAAGATATTATGATTAATAGCACGTTCCTAGCATTGCTTCAAATACAGCTATGGCATTGAATAACAAATAATTTTAATGTTGTAGTTATTTATTTCAACTCCTACTATTAGTTCACACTCCCCTATATATATATATATATATATATATATATATATAATAGTTCATATTTTCAATCGTTAACAAAATACCTTTTATTCATCCACTCATGTTCAAATACATTATTTTAAACTTATAGCGGATAACATTTGATGCTAGTACAATTTTTTTCAAATATTAATTCACTTTTAATATTTTAAATAGTTTCAGCAGTTCGTCATGAAAACTGAAATTAACAAGCAGTAGCTCAATCGTTAAAAGGCAATGATTTGGGTATTTTTCACGTGAACGGGAAGAATGCGAGTTCAATTATCACAAAAATCAATAATTTTTTTGATTAATCGTTTTTATATTAATCGTTATAATTTAATGAAAAGTAACTAAAATTAAATTTTCTTTGTTCACTTAAGTAGGAATTGACTTAAATTTTTTTATACTACAAGTTTATGTATAAGAATGGCTTTATCTTTATAAATTGTAACTTGAATCATAGCATTTTGAGTATACATCCTAACCTCCTGGGTTAATCTTTTAAGCATATAGGAATAATTGCACATAAAAGATGTAAAGGAAAGTGATTCTCCCTGAAAGAATTCAACATAATTGGAATTTGACGTTTTATAGCAAAATCCTCTCGGTTTGGAGACAGTGTATTTAAATCCAAGAACAAACTATAAACTACTCTATGAAAGAGGAATGAGTGAAAAGGAATTAAAATAAATATGAGAAAAGGCTAGGCCAATAGTTTCCTTTTTATTTTTTGAATCTATCGCCAATAAGGCAACATAAGGAATCAAGTTAGATATCAAAAGGTTAATATATTATTCACAGCTTTGTTAACAGCTAAACTTGATTAAAAATATCATTTTATACTTATCAGAAAGTTTGCTTAAATTTGAAGCTTTAGGTTTTTAAAGACTATTAAAGGTAGTTAATCTTCACTGGAAATGGATTGTTTCATGGATTATTTACGTCAGCAGCCAACCGATCTTGAATCTTGACATTGAAAGTTCGGCATCTTTTGGCGGTATTAAGAGTGATGGATTATTAGAATTAAAGCTCGGGATAAAAAGGCTAGGTAAAATTCAAAAATTAGTATCCCATTTCCAGCCAAACGTGGGAAAATCTTGCCAGCTTTCTTTTTCTTGGATGGTTACTGGAAATAATAGCTAAAGCTTAAGATTAAAGTTATTCGATTGATGGCTTAAGATTGATATCCGTTCCCCAAAGTTGAATTATAAGGTTCTTTTTCGTTAACTGGAAGCAAATGTCGCCAATTTAACACAAGCAGAATCACCAAGCGAAGCGAATGACAAAACAGTCAACGCAATTCTGTCACATTTGGCAATTTTTCACCAATTTTCATATGGTGAAATTATGCAATATTTGCCAATTTTTCCGATGCGCCTGGCTAACGGAAAAGTGCCGATTTTTTAAATGGACTTTTAGTTAAATGAACTGATGGTGATTCTATGTGGTACTTTTCCGTTAGAATGACGTAAGCGAAAAATCGCTAATTAATTTAGAATTTCGCGAAATTTTTTTGGCTATTTTTCGCTTGACCTCGCCTACTGGAAAAGTACTTTTTATATTGCTTATTATTTTCCCCCTCTAATTTACATTTATTTCCATTACTTGTAGACATCCAGGGAGACAAAATTTTGAAAAGTTTTTAAATTGTCACGAATCGCGAGTTGCATGGTGATTATCTTTAATGCCCTTAAAAATTTTTAGGTTCTATCTTAAAACGACTTCTTAAGTAAAACCAGGTATAATAAGTTATAATTTGTGTATAAAAGCAGTTGGAACAATTTTTATGAATTCATTTTTTAGGGAACGATATATAGTATGAAAATTTTTGTCTTCTGTTAAACATTTATTGCCAGTCTTTCTTTTTGAAAAGATTATAAAACATTCACTTTTGTTATGAAGCCTTATGACAAAGATAGTAATTTGTTTTTTTGCAATTCTAAGCAATATTTTGACACAATAGCTCGATGAAATAACCCTTAAAACTGCAAATAAAGGTACAAGCCCTCTCCTACGTATTAAAATTATGCATCTGAAATGTGTCATAAGAATTCATCGGTCGTAGTGTCCGTTGAGAAAAACTGTAATTTTACTTACCTGCATTTCAGCATCAAAATAACACGGAAATATGATGGGAGAAAAATGTTAAATCAGTTCTACTAATAAAGAAACGGTACATTTGAGTAAAGCTCTGTGGATTAATGAATCACAAATAAGAAAATAGAAGTAATTGGATTTTACAAAATGCGGTACTTTTCCGTCAGCCGGGCGCAAGTGAAAAATCACCAAAAAATGTAGAATTTTGCCAAATTTCTTATAGATATTTTCCTTTTGTGCCCGGAAAATGAAAATGCACCGAATGTAAGTCTATTATTCTACCAGATTTTAGGAAAATGATTGAAAATAATTGACATTGAAGCAAAATTTAAGATTAAATGTAATAAAACGATCGGTACTTGTCAGTTGTAACGGTGATCAAAAGGCACCAAGAAAAAAATTTCACCAATTTGGCGATTTCAATATTTAAAATGCATAGCATGTAATTCGCACGTTAAAAGTTTTCATAATAATAATGCATTTGTATATATTTTTATAATTTGGCAAAGATTTTTCTTGCCACTTTTTATCCGCCATGGTATTTTAATAAAATTTTATCTATAATAAAAAATAGATAAAAATAATTTTATCTATATAAATTTCTGGGTGGTCATTTGGATTTGAGACATAAATAATTATCATAGATAGACTATTTAGATTTTTTGTAATCAAAATTTGAAATGTTAAAAAGATCTATTTTTTGATCACGAATCTTTTACAAGATGAACTCTTTCAAGGTAAGAATGTATTTATTTTCATATGCGTTGACAATATTGCATTTCAAAACCGTGGTTTAAATTATTTAGAGCTGACTCACTGAGTATCGATTTTAAACAGCGTTGAAGAAACGTAAACGTATATAAAATTAAATTTGAAACTAAAATTAGTCTTAAAACACGATACGAATTTTTAGGGCATTATTTATCTATTTGGTATCCTAGTATATGGTACCCCTTGATTTAGCGACTTTATACCGAGAAGCCGTGACGTCATTTCTGCCACGGACGCTCGTTGGCTGGTTGCCTAGCTATGGTTCCTGTTGAGTTGCTTAGATGTTTGGCGACATTTTTCAAAATTGCGCCAAAAGTATACCGTATACGAGGATTTAACCATCTATTTAAGTATTAATGCCATGTTGAACTGTTGTCAATATAATTAACATTAAGAACAGTTTTATTTTTTGGCAATGTATGTCTTAGCAGAATGATTTTTTTTTTGAATCTCATCCTTCTATTCTAAAACATAACTCGAAAAGGAATTTTTAATCTGAATATTCAAGCATGTCTTATTTCAAAAATTTTTACTTCGGGATTATCCCGTGAAACTGTAAGCAATCGTGAAAATGCTCCAAAGAATTGGCTAAAACGGACCAATCCTTTGGCGTCATCATAATGAAAGGCAATTTCATTATGATTGGCGCAGAAACTACTTTTTGACGATAAAATCGTGTTTGGCGAAAATGGCCAATGAGATAATTACCAAATACTCAAAAGTTCTATCGTTTGATAAAAAACATAGATTTATTTTGTATTGGCAATATATGCCAAATCCTCAATACCATTTTCTTGTTTGATACTGACGGCTTGGCAGTTTTGGCGAACGCAAAATTAAACGCTCTTCTCTTGGCGATGTTTTAATATGGCGAGTTCAGGATTTAAAAACAAACTAAATGGTTATCAAGATGTTTTCCTTAAATGGTTTTATTTTTACTTTTAAAGTTTAAACATTATTTTTCTGATATAGGTATATGATTGAATATATTTGTTTAGCTTAAGCAATATTTACATCAGTTATCAATAGCAATACTTATATTGAAGATTAACTGCGCTTATTGATATCAAAATGATGAAAAGAAAAGGTTTATGTAGTATAATCAAAATGTATGTTTTATTCAATAAAAATAGTAAATTATGTATGGAGTTAAAAATACATTTCATAAGAAAAATTTAAATTTTTTTTTAAAATAACGAACTTACAGCTTCATACGGAACCAGGTCAAAGCCATCTCTTTTTCTATCTGAAATAAAAGTATATTTTAAGAAAATATCAACAGTTGACAGATATAATACAATAATATGAAAGAAAAGTTATTAAAATGTCACTTTTCAACAAGTTTTATCAAAGCAAATGTAACTCTCGTATAGTTGATCAGCACAGAAAGCCAAAAAATTCAATATGGCTGACTTTTTAGTGAAAAAGAAGCTTCTAGATCAAAATACTTTATGCGTGACGTCAGCATTGTTATTGTTTTATATGATTTATATTGGTTAAATTAATGTATGTATTTTTCAAAATATTTCCTGTTATGAACAAAAATTTATACTACTTTACTAACAAAAAAAAACCAAAAAATTTTTACAAGAAAGTATGTTTTTTTTATAATTAAGTATCCATAAAAAAATATTAATTTTATAAACTTTGAATAAGCGCAAAAATCTCCGAAATTATTTTCTGACAGGGAATTTTAAGGAAGGTTTCGGTTTACGATACCAAATGGAATTAATGGAAAAATTTGGAGGCGAGAACAATGGTAAGAAATTCGTTGGATATGGGTAATTTTCATATAAAATATAGGATTTCCGTTTTGAGAAAACACCAATAAATTAGAGTAAAAATTATATTTTTGAATTCTTTAAAACTTGGTAGTACAAATCCTTTTTTTTATCTTGGCATTACATATTTTAAAATCCTTATTGAGATTGAAAACTGCTGAGGAAATACCCATTGCGTTTTGAAGCCATTTTAATTCTATCAGAATTCTTTTCCAGTTTTTTCCGAAATGTACTGTTAAAAAATGGCTGATATTTTCCCCTTTTCTTTGATATCACTTTCAATATAAGGAAATATAGATGAGGATGTTAGATTACTTCTTCGTTTTCGATAACAAAAAAAATCGATGCGCCAAGAAGCAATCAACTGATTGCTTTGAAATTTCGTATACATGACTGTTTTAACCAGATATGCAAATGATTAAATTTTGGTGTCCAATGAATGAAAAGTTTGATCTCCAGCGCATCGGAACTGCGCAACCAACAGATGTATATAAGAAGTAATTCTTCAACGGTTGTAAATACTTCCGGTTTGATTGCGCTTCAGATTACCTTTCAAGAACTTAAAAAATGCCTCGCCGCAGGGTTCATGCTCATTACGAGCAACTACAAGAGTTTGAAAGAGATCGTATCATTGGATTGAAAGAGTCCGGTTGGACAAATCGGAGAATCGCTCGTCATTTGAGTCGAAGCGATGCGGCGATTCGAAAATGCTGGCAAGGATGGATGGAAAAGGGAAGGGTTCAGCGTCAGTATGATAGCTGTCGACCTAGGGCCACAACAGATCGTGAGGACCGAGTGATTTTCCGATAAGCTGTCACAACGCCTTCTTTATCAACCATCAGACGTTGAACCCAAACACCAGTGTCCACCATGGCCATTCACAGACGGTTGAGACAGCAAAATATACGCTCGCACCGACCGTTACGCCACCTGCCACTCACGCTTGCACACTACTGAGCCAGATTACAGTGGTGCATGGCTCGATCAGGTTGGAATGATGCAGACTGGGCACGTATAGTCTTTAGCAATGAATCTCGCTTCCAACTGTGTCCTGAGGATCATCGAAGACGTGTTTGGAGACACCCAGGGCAGAGGGGGGGGGTCCTGCTTTCATTACTGCACGCCACACCGGCCCTCAAAATGGTCTGGGGTGCCATTTCTTTTGATAACCGCACCCCCTTTGGTCGCCCTTAGAGGTACAGTTAGTGCACAGTGGTATGTCGACGACATCCTAAGAAAATGAAAAATCTAATGATTTATAAATTGATATAATAACTGAAGCAAGTTGTCAAACTTTAATTAAACACCATGGGAGTTTTACTTGTCTCTTAATTCAGTTATTTCTTGGAAAGAATTACTGAAATGACTAAATTTATGCTTGACTACAGATAAAACAAATCAAGTTAATATAATAAAGAAACGAAACGAATTCAATTACTATTTCAAAGAATTGTAGATATGATGCAGTTTTTAGATGTAATAATGTTCCACGTCGAGGAAACCATGAAATAATAGCAACTCTTAGTAATGGAAATTTCTTAAGTTTAATCGACTTATTAAATCAATACGACTCTGTGCTTATGTACCATATAAACAGAATAAAAAAATCCAAAAATAGAATTGTACATGATTTAGCACATAATCATGAGAACAAATTATTTCTACTTTAGGAAATAAAGTTCTTAACCATTTTTAACTTCAGTCTTTATTAAATGTGTTAATTTTGAAGAGTAAAGATTATAAATGTGTGATTTATAGGGTTTCTTGAAGTAACTGATGTGACTGGAAAAATTCTATCAGCAGCTTTTTTGGAAATATTAAGTGAGCTTGATTCAGATATTATGGATAGTAGTGGACAGACATACGACAGCGGTAGCAACAAGAAATGCAAATGTGAAGGTGTACAATCTAGTAGCTCTAAGTTCTCATGAAATTTACCTATGACACAATTTTAATTTATTATTTTGTGATTACTCTCCCAGCAGTATATATTATAGCTTTTTAGGGGGGAGAGAGTATATTGTAATTTTTATATTGCTTATTTTCTGCATCTACAAAAACATGGAAATTCTACAAAAGCATTTAAACCTTACTCTTAAGCCATTATGTGACACTCCTTGGGAAGCCAAAATTGTATCGGTTAAAGCAGTGTCTAATCAGTTTGAACAAAACTGTAATGGCCAGAATATATTGATGGAAATAATAATACGGCCGTAATTGAAACTAAAAGTCTATTGGATTCAATTCAGAAATGACATTTATTTTATGTTCAATAGTATGGTTTACAGTATTGTCCAAAATTAGCACTATCAATGAATTACTTCAAGTAAAAAGTTTTGTTCTTGGTTGAACTTTTTGTTTAGCCAAAAAAATTAAAACTGAAATCCAAGAACTTAAGCTCAAATTGAACATATTTAGAAGAAATAAATGACAGAACGTAATTTGAATTTTTCAGAACATTTTATTGAATTAGAAAAAAAAAGAGAAATTATATTTTGAGACAACAGGAGATGAAATTGTAGAAAACCGGTTAAGGAATTTGCTAACTTTTTTTAAAACTCTGTCACTGATACAGATAAAAGATAAATTTAAAAGTTTTTCAAATTAATCACTAATATAAAACAATGTAATATATAACAGTGTTGATGAAATCAATCCAAACAATTTTTGGGCTTCGTGACTTCATTTTGAATGAAAGGGATGTAAATAACTCTCACCGAAAATTGCAATACATACTAATTAATAATTATATTGTTTTATTTCTAAATGTATTAAAAGTGTTTTATTATGTTATTTCTTTACGTTGCCAGTTACTATAATAAGTTCTAAGAGCTCTTTCACCCAATTTAAATTAATTAAAAATCATCTTCGGTCAAGCGTGTGGGCATAACGCATTAATGCACTTTCTATATAAAACCTGACACAGAACTATAATTGTAGTAAAAAAATCACATACTAAATTCCATATATTTCAGTCACTGCGATTACGTGTTATCGCGTTTAAAGTACAAACCGACAGATGGTCGATACTTTGTTGAACTTGATGTGTGTCTGTCTTGATATGTTAAGGTGTTAAACAACTGCTTTGTGCTTTCATATGTTATCAAAACCATATGGAAACTAATTCATTTTATTTAAAAGTTTGACAGTTAAAACATAGAATAATCAATAGATGGCGCCACTGTCTTTTTCTAAAATTAAAATGTCGTTTATTGCTCATGAATCTTAATCGCATTGAACAGACCGTTGCAGCTGACAGAGCAATTTATTATCAAGAGTAAAGCGCGTCACATGTAAATATGCATCACAATCTGACATATTTTATGTAGGTAATTGCGTAGAAAGGACCATAACGTTGGGAACAACATCTTGTTTTCTTTGGTGATTTATTCAAGATAATTTAGTTTCGGGTGTTCATTTAAATTGCAAAAGGCGAAACATTCTAATGAAATAAAATAAAATATCTATTGTCGCTCAAATTTTAGGAAATTATTACAAACCTGTGATTTTGCTTCTCAGTACTCAGTATATGAGAAAATCCCACACTCTAATTTTAAACATAAATCTGATTTTTTTTAAAAAAAATCTAATTTACAAATATTTTTCTGAAGAATGGTTTTGTAGCGTTAGCCTTATTAGCCAGATAACATCTACAATAATGAAGTCGATTTTTGTATTACGGTCATATTACTTGACTACAGGTCCTAACGTCGCGAGTTCGTATCGTGACCTTGGCAACGCAACCTTCCGCAACAGTCGTGGCGCCGTCTACCCGCACTAAAATCGGCAGACTCACTTGACGTAAAGCAAATAAACAAAAATTGTCAGACTCACTGACGAGAAAGCAGCAACTCGCCATAATACTTGGGGAGTACTGTAGCGTTAGCCTTATAAGCCAGATAACATCTACGATACCGAAATCGACTTTTGTATTATGGTCATGTCACTCGCAGGTTCTATCGTTCTGGCTCTAGCATCGTAGGTTCGTACCACGACCTTCTTTCGCTACAGTTTGCTATAAATATTAAATAGACTCTAAATCACTCGTAAATTAAGAGTGGCTAAAAATTTTAAACAGTTTGTTTTTAAAGGCAAAATTTTAAGAATTAGTTTTTAAAGGTATGAGGTAACTTTTTAAAATTAGTTTTTACTTCATTAAATTTTATGACCTCTAAAGCTTCGAGACCCTGCATAGCTTTATGATTTGTTATCTAGAAAAAAAATAAGCTTCTGTTGCTTATAAAAATATTCTAAATAATTTTTTGTGGTTTAAATTTGTGTAAAACTGGTTTTTCTAGTTTAAAATATATTTATCAAGTTATTTTATTTTTTTAAATATGAAGGAAATGTGAAATAGAATCAGTGCAAGAAAATTGAATAACCCACAAAGAATGTTTTTTTTTTAAATTAGTTTGACCTTTAATAAACAATTGAAATTAATATTAAATTAAGCATGTGAGATTTTACAGGCTGTTTGTTGCTAAATAATGAAACTATATGAAATATAATTATTTCTTTTACGATATTGTCGTATACCTTTAGAACTATATTGGCGAAGTTTGGCGGCTTTTATTTTCTAAGAATGTATTTGACAAAGAAATCGGATTCAGAAATTTGTGCACAATTTAATGAAAAGTAATTTTACATGAGTACGAAATTAACAAGATAATGCAAAAATTCTTTTTAAAAGCTTTTTTTTGGGGGGGGGGATTTGATTAATATCAAGAAGAAAATTTTTTTAAGAATAAATTTTGGCTTTAACAAGTTATTATTTTGTTTATAATTAAGTAAATTCTAATAAAAATGCTTATTTTTATCGTTTAAAGCATCAATTTACGAAAAGAAAAAGAAATGGGAAAATACTTAATCCATGTTACAGCATATAGAAACTGAAACATTTTATTTAAAAATTAGTCTATTAAATTATAATGTCAATAGATTAAGCCACTATATTTTACACCAAAAATAACATTCATTTATTTATTGCCCATAAATTGAGTGCTGAAGCTGAAAAAGTAATTAATTATATACGAATATTTATTGAAAAAGTGGACCTCGAAAACTCTATTGCCTTACTTGCCATGAAAAGTGGAAATTTTGTCAAATTGAAATCGCATGGGCAAATCAAATTGTACGTTTGTGATGGCTTGCTCATCGGAAATACTTCATAATCGGCTGCTCACAAGATAAAACAGGTTTTTAATGAAATTAGATGACACCATCCCTTATGTGCAAATATAAAGAAACTCATTAGGAAGAAGCTACTACGCTAAATAAGTTGAAATTTTAGCAAGATCAATATTTTCAATTTCAATATTTAAGAGGGTGGTAGATAAGTCTTATAGAGTTGTCATATTAAAGTTTTACAGGATTGTCGTTAAATACTTTTCTTGTATAGCGTATGTTCATAAATCGGGCATTTTATTATTATGAATATTTTTCGAATATAATGCGTAATTTAATGGTATAATAGAAGATTAAAAGGAAGTCTACTATGCATATTTCAAAGTATCATGTCGGAGCATCATTTCTCGAACGGCCAAGCACCACGTTCTCGTGCGAGTTGAATTATTTTTTGATTCATTTCAATCGTTTCATTGAATGGGTTCAAACGAACCGAAAAACATTATCTCGCATTGATTGTTATAAAAAAATCTCATTTCCTATTTATTTCATTTCATATAATCGTGTGCTCAAAATGACACTTTTCTATGTTTTATTTGCTGTAGTTATGGGCTTATTTTTTTAATCAGAGGTTTTCTAGACGCAATGGCAACGCGTTATTAATAGCCGATTTTTGAGATGTTCGTGCAGGTAATAAAAATTTTATTTTTTGCCTACGGATTTTTGTTGACGCCAAAATCCTCATACCATAAAAAACATCATGATATAACATGATTTAAATAGCTGGATAGTTAAAAGCACAAATCACATTTTTATTTTTAATTCATCTAGCATGAATGCTTAAATACACCTAAAATTGTATAAAACACATTTAAACCTTATTACAATAAAATTAAAATATATTTTAAAGTTGTATAAAGCGCCGTCTTGTGCAAAAGTCTAATTTTTTAGACTTTTGCA
>JAOUZG010025760.1:0-21560 GCA_026289955.1 Argiope argentata
AAAACGAGTTTCGAGAATTTTATTTTGTCAATCACCTGTTCACTTACTTCGTGAATTTGTGATTAGAAATGTAAATAAAAAGAACTCTTTCCACTTTTTGTGCTTGCATCAGCAGTAATTTTTAAAAGCAGCATTTTAAAATAAATTATATTAATGCAATTTAGTACATATTCCGAGATTTCAAGACATTTTATGGATTGTTTTAAAATATGTTAGTGTTTTGTACTTCTCTAATTTAACTTTGGAGACCGGGCCGAGATGGCCTGGTTGGTAGAGCGTTGGACTCGTACTCCTTAGGTTACGGGTTCGAAACTCACCGGCCAAAAACAATACCCGAGTGTGTGGTTGTTGGCGCTCGTTAAATCTGTTCATGGTCGCAAAGTCCTCCATATCGAGAGTAATATCACTGGAGGTACTGGGTCAGAGGTGATCATTCTCTGTTCCAGGTCTAAATTACGATCTGAGATGAATGAATGAATATGCATGAATGTAGTCCGCCCCCTAAAAAGGGTTGTGACGAGTGTGTAGCTAAGTCGTACTCTTGGCCCTAGATGGCGCTACTTGTAAAACAAGAGACGTATATATCCGGCTTAATATCTGCTGATGTATCAGCTGGGCTTGTTCATGGCAAGTGCCATAAGTAACAACAACAACTTTGGAGACCTTTGAATATGTGATTGTTGGGTAGATTGCAGAAGGTCCGAACTCGCAACGTCACGGTTTGTAACCAAGTAACATAGCCCCTAGACAAAAGTAATTACTTGTGTCCGGAAGTTCTTACGTGGCCTATGAAGCTTTCGACACAATATCTCAAAGGATATAAAAGAACGTGGCGTTGGCGTCATACGATAATGAAAGGTGATGCGTAGTTACTTTATTTTATCAAGCATAATTATCAGAGAAGAGGTGAAATGGGATGATGGTGTTGAGAACCAGATTTTTTAGACAGAACCAGCAGACAACATCAAGAAGGCAGTGTTGGAATAATCGAACATATTTCGCCAATGGCATTTGGATGAATATAATTATAATGCAAAAATGGACTGAAATTTTATTTTCTATGCCTTTAATTTTTTTAAATACATACTGAGAGCTTTGAAATACTTTAGTAATCTCATCTTGATATTGGGAAAAGGTTGTTTTACGTAAAAATTAAAGGTTTTACTTCAACATCTTGCTTTTGTGAATGCGATATTCATGATTCCAACTGCTTTTATTGAAAGATTCAAAAAGGTTATTTTTGTGTAGATAAGAAAATAATTAATATTATTGCTTAAATATCACTCGATTCTCTACAGTCAGTGTATAATTCGTATACGAACAATTTTCCAAAGTGTATACGTAACTTCATAAATATATGGGAGGCCAGAAAAACTTTTATTTCTTTGAGAAGAATATACAAAGAAAAAAGGTTGTAACTGTCAAAAATGTTCAAAGACAAGACTGTGAATAGTTTTTAAGTTTCAGATCACTCTCAATCTGCACACATTTAAAAATGAAATTCTCTCTGTCTGTCTATAAACACGGACATTTAAAAACGCATTACTCTAAATATATGAAATTTTCTATATGGATTTAACCCCAAATCTGCAGATTTCTCCTAAAGTTTGAATAAAGTATACTCATAATTTGTTTTATTTCTATAGTCTACTGAATTTCAAATTAAAATACTGTAATGTTAAAAAAATTTCAGTAATTCTGAAATATAATGGTTAATTTAATATATAAATTAAAAATTATTTTCACATCTCATATGTTATTATTATTTTTAATTAATATCATTTACTTTTCACGAAACTATCCACACATATGAGATCGTAACTATCATACCTCGAGCCCAAGTAGCCTGGTTGGTAGAGCGTTGGACAAGTACTTCTTAGGGTGCGAGTTCGAAACTCACAGGCCTAATGATTCCCCTAGTGTGTGGCGGCTGGCGCTCGTTTATTCCGCAGTGGTCGCAAAGTTCTTGATGTCCAGAGTAATACCTCTGGGGATAAAGGTTTAGAAGTAATCGTTCTATGTTTCAGATCTAAATTACGATCTAAGAGGATTGAATGAATATGCAGGAATGAAGTCCGCTCCCTAAAAAGGCTTCGAGGAGTGTGTAGTTCAGTCGTACCCTAGGTCTTAGATCTCGCTGCTTATAAGACAAAGATATTCTAGATTTAAAATCTGCTGATCATACCATATGGGACTTGTCCGTGGCAAAAGAGAAATTAAATTTTAGTTCAAGGAATTTTGAGGCATGCACTCAAAAATCATATAAATAATGACAGTTAAATTCTAAAAATTACTTTTACAGTGAAAATTTTTTCAAATTTCAGCCACAACTTCTTTGTTATTATATATATATATATATATATATTCCGGCTTTTTCTCCCATAGTTGGTCAGAATATATAGATTTACTTTTTTCTCAATGTTGAAAATATTTTTTGAAAAAAAGTGACATTTAAAACGAAAATGGAAATTTAATTTCAAAATATAGATTTCGATATATGAGGCATTAAAAGGGGGAATAAATGTATCATTAAAAGGCGGGGATGGAGAGGGCTTATTAAGCTGGAAACAGTTCATTCAAGCGTAATACTTTTGACATGATTTATCTATAATAAAATTTGAATGGAAATATTTCATAAAGCAACTTTGTAACTGTAAGTTTTTGAATTTTGAAAGAAGTTAAATATTGGGATTTATATATATTGTGTCACGTTTGACATCGAATCAGATAATATTTCTTACTCAGATATTCTCATTAAATACTGTTTTAGTTTCTTAGATAAAAAGGCATATATTTATGGCGTAAATTCAAAACTCAAAGCCATTTTCAAAAAAAAAAACACCACTTCTTTTATTGAATTATAAGAACTACAAATTTTTGTTAATTTTTACACCGTTGCCACTCGGAACAAAACAAAAGGTGAAACAAAGATAATATTAATAGATGTAGAGAATCAACGCGACATCCTCCCACCTAAGTTAACATTTTACATTAAAACTTTAACTTACACATAGTTGCAAGAAAGATATATAAAATTAAGAAAATTAAATTGTTCACAAGTCCAGTCTTTTAGGTATTTTGACAGTGCGACCTGTTCTAGTCTTTTGAAACTGTGGCTCAAAGCTTACATCATATACATCGTTAGAGCCAGACAGACTCTTTACATGTTTCCAACTTCTTAGTTGAAAAGTTCTCAACAATTATATCATCATTAGAGACTTCTAGTGGATACAATCTCTGTATCGGCCTTAGTAATTCTCCATTTGCCGTTTTAAGTCTCACGAGTCTTGTTACTCCGTCTCGACCTGGAATAATCTCTATTATTTTCCCCAGTGGCCAATTCAGTCGCTTGGTGTTATCACTTCCTATCAACATAATATCACCGACATTCACTTCCACTGATTTTGTCTTATCCTATTTTTGGATAAGTGCTCCTAGAAATTCGGATCTAAATCTTTTCCGCAGATCCTTTTGTAAGTTCTCTCGGTGTTTCACTCGTTTATTCAGACTTCTGTGTCCAATATCATCAATATCAGGAACACTACTTGTTTGAATGTCTTGAAGAAATAGAGAGGGACTCAAAGGCATCAAAGTAGCATCATTTTCAGTGACATAGGTCAATGGACGGGAGTTGATCACTGCCTCACAATCGTAGAGAATTGTGATCATTTCTTCGGAAGTTAAAGAAGCTCTTCCTAGTACTCGTCTTAGTAAACTCTTGAGAATACCTACTAACCTCTCCCACCAACCTCCCCACCATGAGGCAGTTGGTGGATTGAACTTCCATTGAATTGGTGATATAGATGTATCATCAGTGATCTGCTTCCAATTTAGATCTCGTAGTGCATTGGAAGCTCCCACAAGGTTAGTTCCGTTGTCACAGTAAATTATTTTACTTCTTCCTCTGCGGGATATAAATCTTCTAAGGGCTAGTAAAAAACTCTCAGTAGACATGGACTCAACCAATTCTAGATGTACTGCCCTGTATACGGCGCAGGTGAATAAGCAAATCCAGGATTTGGTGTTACCTCTTAAGATCACTGGACCAGCAAAATCAATGCCACAAATTTCAAACACAGCCGCTTCTCGGAGTCTGTCGTTTGGAAGGGTTGCTGTGCAAACTTGCATGCTTTTTGCAGAAAATCTTCTACATACGGTGCACTTATTAATCAAAGATCTCACCGTTTTTCGAGCGTTAAGAAGCCAAAATCTCTCTCGAAGAATATTTATTAAAATTTGGGTACCAGCGTGTGCATTTTTCTCGTGATAATATCGTATTAATCTCTTGACCACCTCATGATCAGGCGGAAGAACAGCTGGAGTTTTAAACTCTTTTGAATCTTGTCGAAAGGTAAGTTTCGTTTTCAGTCTGAGGATTCCACTCTGATCCTTAAATACTCCTAAAGTTTTTAATTTATCATCTCTCTCGTCCACAACGCAATCCTCTTGAACCATTTTGATTAATAATTTCTCGGCTTCAAAAATTTCACGAAAATCAAGGTCTCCATGTCTTTTCTTAATTTTTTCTGCTCGACAATTAAAGATAAACCGTAGAATCCAGGCAATAAGATGAACTATTTTCTGGTATTTCGAAAAATATTTGTAATCCCAGTCATCTTTAGGAAAAAAAACTTGTAGAAATCAAACTTCTTGTCACAGATGAAACTATGGTCTGTTTCTTTTCTCGAACAATCTCATTTTCATTTAAGACTGGATTTCCTCTTGGCCAATCCTCTTTAGGCAAGTAAAGCCAACTTGGTCCTAACCACCAGTTAGATTTCAATAAAGTTTGAACTGAACAACCTCTACTCGGGAGATCAGCCGGATTCATGGAACCAGGGATATGTTTCCAAGAACTTTTATTTGTTAACGCTCTTATTTCCCTCACTCTATTCTGAACAAAGACACTCCAGGCCTCTTCTCTCATGATCCATGTCAAGACAGTCGAAGAATCAGTCCAGAAGTAAACTTCTTCACTCTGAATCTCTGACAAAATAGAAGTTGAAAGCCTTGATGAGATAGTAGCTGCAAGTAACTCAAGTCTAGAGATAGTAATCTCTTCCTTTCCTGTTGGTGCAACTCTACTTCTAGCTTGTATAAGTTGTACTTTAACTGAATCACCAGTCTGTATTCGGATGAAAGCAGCAACAGCATACGCATGTTTACTAGCATCACAGAAAATATGTACTGAAATATCTCCATTTGCAATCTCTGAACCAAAATATCTTGGAAAACGGATTTTCTCTAAACAGTCAATATCTTTAAGCCATTTTAAAAATGTATTTTTCGTAACTTTATCAACTTCTTCATCCCATGTTATTTTCTGCTTCCACGTTTCTTGAAGCAATAATTTAGGAATTAGGATGACAGAACAACATATACCTAGAGGATCAAACAATCTATGAGCTACAGATAAGATTGATAGCCTAGTTATCTTTTCAAAGCATAATTCTTTTACACTTGCAGTATTAATTCGTAGAGTGTCAGATTTTTTATTCCATACCAGGCCGAGCACATTTGTATCGGCAGAAGTATCAGCATGGACATCACTGAACTCCCACCCTCTAAGCTCGAATTTTTTCTCGGCCATTACCTCAGTCGAAATGTTAATAAATTGCTGCAGTTCTTTTCCATTTTTAACGCAACTAACACAATTGTCAACATAAAAACTATGCGCAAGTTTTTGAATGACACTTTTCGGATATAAAGATTCTCCAGTTCTTATTTTTTCCAAAACAGTTTGTAAATGAAGCTGAATTGTAGAATTTAGAAGAAAGGGGCTACTCGATACACCAAAAACGACACGACAATGTCTGTACTCTTTCAGCTGACCATCATTACCAATCCACAAAAACCTCAAATAATCTCTATCCGTGGGTGAAACACCTATTTGTAGAAAGGCTTTTCGGATGTCAGCAATAACACCGATCTTCTCTTTTCGAAATCGGGTTAAAATACTCGGAATTTGCTCTATTAGATTCGGACCCTTCTCTAAACAATCATTGAGACTAGGAAATCCTTTTGCTCTGGCCGAAGCGTCAAAGACAGGCCGGATTTTTGTAGTACTATTCTCCTTGATAACTTCTCGATGAGGCAGATAATGTACTAGAGCCTGATCATTTTTGGCAACTTCCTCAATTACTCCCTCCTCAAGCCATTCCCTAAAAACATTTTCGTAACATTCATAATTAGACTCGGTTTTAAGACGTTTAACAGTCTTGTTCAGTCTTCCCTTTGCTAAATCAAAATAATTTGGAAGTGGTGGATGATCTTCCAACCAAGGCAAATCTACTTCAAAACGATCATCTACCAAATGAACTGTATCTAGAAAATGCATTCGAGCAGCTTCTTGTAACTCGATCTGGCTTTTCTTCACAGATGGGTCAGTAATGCCAAAAGTACCCAAGGACCATAAATCTGTTATTTTCTCTGCTGTAGATAACATGGACTTAACTAATAAAGATGAACATTCACTTCTCGCCGTATCAGTTATTCGTCCCATAACAGACCACCCAAGTTTTGTTTCAATTGCTACAAGTCCATAAGACATTGCACGATGACCGCCTGTCATGAGCTTCCCAGCTACATCAGCTCCAATAAGGATTTCAATAGGATCTTCACAATTATCCACAATATTTATATTATAAGCAGCTAACTCTTTCACACTAACCTCATTCACAGTAGGTGGCACAGTTTTGCAAATAATTTGTTGACTAAGAACTTTAAAATTACAATTATAATTCTCATGCACACTCGATAAATACAAAGTATATACATCATGTTTACATACCCCAGTATGCTTGCCACCAAATAGGGAGTGCTGCAAATATTCACAGCCATTAGGCTCATAGTTCATTTCTTCAGCTGTAGCTCGTAGTAAATATGACCGCTGTGAACCAGTATCGACAATAGCTCTTGCTGCACGTTTTTTCCCGTTGCCTCTAATTACAACTTTAAATGTTTGCAGGATTACGTTTGGAGTGGTAGACAAGTTGGAAAGAGCTTGATCCATTTCCGAGCTACTATCAGTTCTCTTATTAACTTCAGGTGATTCCTTGTCTTTAGACTCAGATATCGGATTCATTTTTCTACACAGTAGAATGTGGTGTTTCTTGCCACAACACAAACAACTAGCTCTGATATTACAATCTCTGACAGAATGTCCAGTTTTTAAGCATAAAAAACAATTATGAGATTGTTGAACAATTGCCTCTCTTTGCTTCAAAGGCATTTTTCTTACTTTAAAGCAATCTCCAGAATAGTGTGCATTAGAACAAAATATGCACTGTTTTGACACTTGCGACGATGTCAAAAGATCAGTTGCACTAGGCGCTTCATAAAACTTTACATTCCTAGTCTTATTTTCACTCATTTTTTTATCACCAGGAAATTTATCATATTTCACTTCCGTTTTCGGTTTAGAAGCGTTGAAACTTCTAGAAGCAAGAAGAATGCGTTCTTCTGATTCAACCTCATCTTGTAAAAATTCTAAAATAAATTCCAAATCACTTTTCTCCATTTTAGTTGAATTATGATCAGAATCATTCGTGTTCGTTCCACGAACTCTACGATGAGCTGATCTATAACGCTCCCAAGCAACCAAAGTTTCTTCGGGTAGCGATGACTCAACTAGAGGAAATAACATCGCAGCATATTTCTCCCTAGTAACACCTAATAGCTCAAGTGAACGTAGTTTACTCTCGAGTTGATCAAACAACTTTCTTAACGAATTTTTTGAATAGTTCTGTTTTTGAAGAACTAATGCTAGTAAATCTCTAACGTATACTTGAATTAATAATTCCTCTCTACCAAAACGCAATTTTAATTGTTTTAAAGCTTTTTCGTAGCTATTACCACCTGGAGGAAAACTCTTAACCAATTCTTCAGCAGGACTACCTCGTTCCATTGCTTGAGATAAATATGAAAATTTATCGTGAGAATCGATATTAATGTCCTCATCAATTTTTTGGAATTGTCCCCAAAAAATAGCCAATTGCGTACATTACCGTCAAAAGTAGGTAATTTTATTTTTGGATAATTTAATAAGGTATTCGTAACAATATTAACACTTTCATTTTTAGGAGATAATTGTTCAATCACAAATGATTCTAACTTTTGTTTTAAAGATCTCCAGCGATCAATGTAAGTTTCTGACTCATCTACTTCTCTCTCTATTTCAGAATCGGAAGTGTTTTCGGAAAACAACAACTGTTTAAATTTTTCTTCACACGCTATCATCAATAAAGCTTTCTCCTCAATTAGCTTTAATTTATTGATTTTATCAGCACAACTCAGTTGATTTTCTGCCTTGTCAAAGGAATTGCATGCTGTAGTAAACAGTCTTCTCAGCTGCTTCCTATCTTTCAAAACAGTTTCCATAATCAAAACAAATGCTGAAATGTTTCGTACTTACTCTTAAAAAGCAATCGAGTCCTGTCGCGGACGCCAGATGTCACGTTTGACATCGAATCAGATAATATTTTTTACTCAGATATTCTCATTAAATACTCTGTTTTAGTTTCTTAGATAAAAAGGCATATATTTATGGCGTAAATTCAAAACTCAAAGCCATTTTCAAAAAAAAAAACACCACTTCTTTTATTGAATTATAAGAACTACAAATTTTTGTTAATTTTTACACCGTTGCCACTCGGAACAAAACAAAAGCTGAAACAAAGATAATATTAATAGATGTAGAGAATCAACGCGACATATTGGCTGTACTACCTTGTTTCGAGATGTAGAGAACTGTAAGTGGTTTACTTTTTGTTTTAATTCTTTTCTATCTTCTTTATTTACTGTCCTTATTTCCGAATAGTTGTTAATTTTATTTTAAATAAATTAAGGACGAAATGAAACATTTCACAAAAATTCAGAGGTATTTTAAATTTGGCAAAGAATTATCTAGGATCACTTCAAATTAACCAAATTTTACAATGTTGACATTGCAGGAAGTGTAATTATTCCGGAAACATTGCTTTCCTGAGAAAATATAGCATCCTAATTTATTTCACTAAATTTTTATTTACAATACATTTTATTGAGAGAATAGTGAATACCTATGATAATAAGGAGAAATATTTGACAGAAAATGAAATTTTAGCAATTTGTTTATTTTGCTTTCATCACGTGACTTCGATCTCGCATGTGCAGATTTTATAAGTGTTAATGCAAAATCTTTTAAATTTGCCTTTAGATATTATTTCAACAAAATAAATCTCACATAGATTGTTGTAGACGTATAAGTTCTTTCACTCTCTGACTCTGTCTTAAAAAAAAAGCTTTTGTGCCATCCACACGCACATTACTTTGAAATTAGTAAATGGCAACTGGTACTCAAATTAAAAATATCTCTATTTTGATATTTTTTTTCAATTAATGTTTGTAAATAATATTGTTCTACTATGCAATTTTTTATAAATCAGTTATTATATAGACGATTGTTTTAATAAAGATTAAATAATCTATGTTATTCAAGATGTCGACAGAATTGCAGGAAAATGTAGAAGATGAACAGCTGGTCGTGAAATATAGTGACTTATTGAAAGAGACCAGTTCTGAACTGGGTTCTGCTACTTCTAAAAGGACGCACGTTTGCGATTTTTGCTTTAAGGGATTTTTAAACAGAAGTTCTCTTCAGTGCCATTTACTGACTCACACTGGCGAAAAACCTCACGTTTGTCAAGTATGCAAAAAGGGTTTCACGCAAAAAAGTAGTCTTCAAACACATAGTTTAATACATATAGGCATGAAACCTCATGTCTGTAAGGTGTGTTCACGTTCTTTCACTGACAAAAGTACTTTGAGGAAACATTATCTAATTCATTCAGGTGAGAGGCCCCATGTTTGTGATGTTTGCCAAAGAGGATTTGTTCAAAAAAGTACACTCTTAAAGCATTACATGACACACACTGGAGATAAACCACATGCATGTGAAACCTGTGGCCGAAAATTTGCTCAAAAATTCAGCCTTCAGACTCATTATTTAACCCACATGAAAGAAAAACCATTTGAATGTCTCTTATGCAATAAAAAATTTACTTCAAAATGCAAATTGGCTCGACATGATAAAACACATTCTAATGATGATCTGTTCCTTTGTACAATTTGCAACAAAAGTTTTAAGACTAGTGTTAGTTTAGATAAACACATACAAATGCATTTGACTAAACCAGTACTTTATTGTGAAAAATGCAATATAGGCTTCAAAGGGAAAGGAAAACTTAAAAGACATTATAAGGTTCATCAATGACCATTTAGAAAGTATTTTATTGGGAGGATTTAGGTTCAAAATGTTTTGCTGTACATGATATGAATGTTCAATTTTAAATGCTAAGTATGTTTTATTTGCTTGAAAATTAAGAAAGCATGTCACATTGATGTTTTTATTCATTTAAAGATAATTTGATATTTTAAATAATTTTTATTTGTTTGAAATGTGATAAATATTTTGTTCTGTTTTATTTTTTTTGAAAGGGAATGGTTTAAAGGATATATGTTATAACAAAAGAAAATTTGCATGTCATGTCTCTTTGACTATATATGTATGTAAAATACTAAGTACTTGAATGAAAGGTTTGTATATTTTTCAAGTTGTGAAAATTTATTTCTGTATAGTAAATTACATTTGTGTTATTTTAATTTTTTAAATCATTTTACATCATACATGTTTTTTTCATATGCTATTTGATATCAAACACTGAACGTAAGTCATTCTAAATAGACTGAATATATGTATTTAGAATAACATACTGAAGTATATTTAAAAATCTTTAGTAATTAAATCTGAAAGATCTTGGTAATGTTAATTCCTCTTTCTTTTTATAGTAAGGGGGAAAAACTGAAGGTGTTATATTTCTGGCAATTGATGTTATGTTTTAAATTTTTATAATCGTTGAATTTTAATTAATTTGTTATTAATGTTATTTGTTATTGAATGTTTATCTATTAGCAAAATAAGAATTTAAAATTTATTGATTATGCTCATATTTATGGAAAGATCGATTATTATTTACACACTTTTACTTTGTTTATTTCATGTTTTTAATTATGGAATTTTATAATCAATTTTCACTAGCTTTCTGTAATGCAGGAGGGTAGAACTTTACTGTACGGTCACCCTTGGCGAATTTTTCAAAATCCCGCCATTCTGGCGACTTCGAAGCGAGAACCAATGAAAACAGAGCATAGAAAATGGCTGAAAAGTTTGGGAGAAGAATAACGAACTTCTGGATTTGTAACAAAATAAAAGTGCAAAGCTTTTATGGGTTATGTTAGGAAATAAGAAATGTAAGGCACCTTTAACTGTAAGGTCACCTTTAACCTTTTAACATCATGTTCCTCTCCTTTCACCTTAGATTTACACCTCCATTCATAACCATCACTAACATCCTTCCTTGGAACCAATTTCATATCTTTATTACATTTCGGACATTCATACATATTCGCAATCAACCCCGCTTTCATACAAAAATCAAACATCTCTTTCCTTTTATCCAATCCATACAAATACCTTAAATTCACATGCTCATCATACCACATAACATCATTCCCTCCAAACATTCTTGGACTTACCTTAGACATTCCCCATGCAGCCATCACAATAAAATTCAAAGAACGTGGGAGCTAAGACAAAATCAACTTCAACCGAATCAACCGAAGTTCGAAATGGGAAAACTCAATTTCTGGGGAAATTCCAGTTTTCGGCAGGTTGCCAAAAAAAAATTATTTATCGCCAAGGTTGCCAAAAAAAATTATTTATCGCCAACTTTTGAAAAAGTCGCCAAGGGTGACCGTACAGTAAAGCTGAGCCATATGATTATATATATATTTATCAATTTGACATCACATGATAAAATCCTTGAAAAAATGATATTTAAGACTCAGTAATATTTATAATGAATTATAAATTAAAGAATGTAAAGTACATAATCACTACTTTTTGTGTTAAAGAACCATTTTTAAAAAATTTAATTTCTTAAATCTTAGGTTTTTCTTTACATTTTATCTGTTGCCTCTCATATTTTATATCATCACAATTAATTTTCTTCTCAATTGTTTTTTTTTATTGATTTAAAAAAATTTAAATATATTTCACTGTAAATTTATATTACAAATTATTCATATCATACAATTTAAAGATATACCTATACAAAATGTATAAACCTAAATTTAAAATTTTGAAAAATGAATAAATATCTGATAATATTTGAATTTTTGATATTTGCTGCTGTAATGAAGTAATGCAATCTAAACATAAATTAAAATTTTTTCCCTTCCTTATTTTAGCAGCAAATGTTAATTTATCCACTTTAAAATTTGACTTTTATTTCATAAAATTCTGTTAATATTTATGAGTGACATTCACTGATTGACCAACAAATTTTTACAATAATTCAACCAATTTTTAGCTATAATTTATAAAACTAGCATACAATTTAATAGTTTAAACTTTTTAATTAAACAGATTGCACAAATTTAATCTGTATTGATAATAGTGATGAAAATTCATTTAATGAAAGTAGGTAAAAAACAAAAATTTCATTGATTTTTTTAAAGTTAAGGAACATAGAAAAACAAAGTGCTGCTATGCATTATGATTAAACATCTACAGAAATTTGTTTCAACTGAAATTTCACAAATGATTTACTAATTATCCTGCATATGTATCCTTTAAATTCAAACTACCTTTATTTTTTAAAATTATTCTTTATAACTTTATTTCATTGCTAGGAGTATTTTAGCTATTTTAAGAAATTTAGTATAATTACTTTATTATATGTACATATGGCTTTTCTGTTATGCAACACTGGTTTGAATTTAAAAAGCTTATCTTTATTGAGCACCTTATAAGCCTATCTATACACACACTTACACATATATAATGAAGCTATACTTCATTTTTAAATACATTATGTTTTTCTTTATCTTAAATTGCTATGTCTCACTATAAATGCATTATTCAATTAAATTGTTTTGCTGAAGGCATAAAAAGTTTATTTTGCATTATTGATGTATGTTTTTTGCATGTTTTAAACTGTATCATTCCAAAGTTTATGACCCTTGTCTGGTCATTACAATGAATATTTGTAATATTTTGTGCTAATAACGTAATTTCTGAAGTAATTATAAATGAAGCATTTGCTAACAATTAAAATATTTCAAATTAATACACTGTTAAATTTATTTAATTACCTGTGTAACATATGATATAACTGTTTACATTTATTAGTACTTTTCCCTTAGGCTGGTGCAAGCGAAAAATCAGAATTCTATATTATTTGGCCACTTTTCCTTTGCACCCAGCTAACAGGAAATTAACAATTTTTAAATACATTTATTGGTGATGTTTGATTTGTTAAAATATGCCTATATTTAGGTAATCCATTAGAATAAATTTTAAAAACTTGTTACAAATGTATTGAATAGTTATTTATTAAAGGTACAGTTTTTTAAAGAACGAAAATAAAAAGTAGGCATATTCTTATCAATAACTTATTCATTAAAATGTTTATAAATCAAAGTGTTTAAAGATAAGAATTCGAATATATAAAATAGATTGTTTATATTTACATGTGACATAATTGTATTAGCATTTTATATGATTATAGTCACTGGATATATTGTTGCAGATTTTATAATATTTTATTATAATTGTTGACAAATACTGTTGTTTTCTTGTCTCTTTACTATTTTCTTCATTTACAATTAATATAAATAAGTTGAGATGAAAAGTTCAAAGATACACAAAAAGTATCAAAAGTCTTTAGATCAGCTAACATATAAGAGTCAGGTTTCAAAAAGTGTTCAGAATATCTCATGTTATGATATGGTAACTTGCAGATTTCTTTGTATTTCCACTATCTAAATGGCATGTAATAATTCTGATTCCTCTTGCATTTGTAGGAACAAGTCTGTCATTTTTATTATGCAAAATGTTATTAATATTTTGAGCTTAAATAAATTAACTGGTGAAAAAATGTTATAAAGAATGAGGTAGTCATGAAGCAACCTTGTGAATTCCATTCTTGTTTGAACATAAAATCTCTATTGACAACATAAATTTGTATCTTGCTTTACATTTTCAACTTCTGCCCAGCAATATTGATTTTATCAAATAAAAACATCTTAACATCTAGTGGAACTCACTACTCTTTCCAGGTACACATAGGAAACACATATAGTGGTAATGAAGGAAAATTTGACAATCTCCTTTTTCTAATACTATGCAAAATGCGTATCTTCAATGAACATTTTAGGAGCATTATAAAACTGTAACAGAATACACAGTTCAAATCCTGTATTACAAAATGAAACTTTATATTTTACTCAGCATTTGAATAATTCTGTCATTGTGTGTGTGATATTACGTTCCTGTTTATAATGAATCAAAATTTTAAAAAGGACAAATTTGTCATTTAAAACTACTTGTGAATGATGTTTTTGGAGACCTCTGAAGTAGTCCATGTTATTGTTCATGTATTAATTTGTTCAAAAAAATCATTAAAATATACAGTCACTTTACAAGATTCAAGTGCATATTTCTTAAAGAAACAAAAGATTTTTGAAGGAGCAATTGTGCAGCTTATCATATCTAATGATCGCAAGGTTTTTCCAAAAATACATCCAAATTGAGATGTCACTAGGCACACATTTCAATGAGAAAAGATTACTTAAAAGCTTATGGTATAGCAAAACATATTGTTTTCATAGTTACTTTTTAAAGTATTTGCAAGCTTTTATGATATTTGCAAATAAATACATGCATTAGAGGGATGAAATCATACTAATAAAATTACTGAAATTAATTTGTTGTATGAAGAAATTATCTTGTTTCATGTTAGCCGTTTTTATTGAATGGTTTGCAGTACATATATTATCAGAAACTTATAAAACTACAATTTAAGAATTTGATTTCTTTTGATACTATTTAATATTAATTAACTGCTTCGTATACAATGGCATGCACATTAAATTACTTATTTTTTATTTTCAAGTCTGCAATTAAGCCACAGAACTAAGTACTTAAATACAAAAAAAAAAAAAAATCAATATGAAGCAATTTGGTATCCCGAATGCTCCATATTATTTAAAAAAATCAAATTAACAATAAATTACCAAAATAGGATGAGTTATCTGATTAGAAAGTTAAATAATTTTGTATGTCAAGTGGTTAAATAAATTGTGAATATAATGTTATTTCAGAAATATATTGCATACACAAAGAATTTACTTTTCCTGAAATTTGTTTACAAATGAAGTTTTGTTATGGTAATGACCAATTCAAATATAGATAAAAATCTATGACTAAGATTATCTAAAGTGATAAAAATATATCTATAATAAATATTGTCTGTAACAACATCAAACATCTTATTTACTTCTGACTATTTCCAGATGTTCAAAGGAATTTAATTTATTTTACTGTCTAAAATTTTTTTTTAATGAAATAAGAATCCTCAATTCATTGATTAAGATTTCAATTAAAAATTATTATAAATAAATATATATATGCATCAAAAAGAGTAATTACATTTGCAAATAATCTTGCATTGTTATTCAAGAAAAAACCTACAAGTTACCATAAGATGTCCTGATAATTATGCTTTCCTGGTTTACTAATGGAGACTTGATAACATTATTACAATTGATGCATATGCTAACAAATAATGAAATAGATATCAGATAATAAAAATAAAATAACATTTATTAATGACACTAGATAGTATGTATAAAGCTCTGAGGGTTTTTATTTTTTAAGTATATTATGTACATATAATTTAGAACTCTATACAATATTAACAAGTTTTCTGTTTCCCAATCATTTTAAGAACTTGAAAATGTACCTGAAAAAAATATTAGGAAAATTAAAACAAAAGAAAATTTTAACAGTATTCTTGAAAGCAGCACACCATATGCAATACAGGTTTGGAACAAAAAATACTGTATTTTGTAAAATAATGAATCATGCCAAACATAAACACTAAGGACAAATGAATATTAAAATGAATACATTTACACAAAATGTGTCAACAAGATTAAAAATAATGATGCATAATTAAGTAAAAGAAAATTAGTGTTTTTTAATAGTAAATGGATAAATTTAAACAAATTGTGCTCACAAGATTAAAAATGATGGTAAATAATAAGATAAAAGAAAAGTAGTTTTTCGTTTTGTTTTTGTATGAACAATATAACAAATTGAATATTATAGAAAAATCAAAATCACAGCCTAGATTAATCAATGATAAAAAAAATAATAATAAAAAAGAATTAGTGTGAATTTTTTTTAATGAAGACATTTTAAAGAAAATGCAACAAGCATATTAAAATATCACAACATTAATGATAATGTAAAATTTTTGTCAATATATCATTGATAATTTATACAAAATAATTTATTATCTTACTGAAGGCTTTAGACAGAAAGATTATGTATATGATTGATGATCAAACAAATCAAGATGAATTTATGATTATAAATGTAAATTATAACAAATAATTTTATAAAATAACAACAATATTTTGCCTAAATTTTAAATCAAAGAAAAACTAATATAGTTTGAATAAATAGCTACCTATTGTGGATTTTCACTGCCATTTTTCAGTTTCTCTGACAGCAGTTTTAGCAAGTAAATAAATCGCAGTTTGACCTACAATACAAATAATAATAATAAACTACATAATCATTATGAGTATATATGTACTAAGCATTGATTTTTAGAATAAATAAATAAAAATGGAAGAAAGAAATACAGAATAATAATAAAAACAGAAGATAAATAGAAAGAATTAAAAAAACTATGAACTAAAAAAGCTCAATTCAAAAAGAAAAGAGAAATATTTTAGCACTATTAAAATTCACAAGAAGTCTTACAATAATGTTAACTTTTTTCAGGAAGAAGAAAGAATTAAAACATAAACTATAAATTTTAAACAAAATAATTTAAAGCTTTATTCAAACTGTTAAAAGATAATTATTAATGAAACATTACATGTTTCTTTTCCTTTTTTCTTTTTCTTGTTACTGAAAGCATCTTTAAAAACAATATTTTTAATTTGCTGATTTCAAACTAGATTCTAATTCCTGAACTGGATATTGCTCTTGACAATACTATATGCAATAAATCATGTGAATAAATTGCACTTTGATCATTAATGATCTGTGAAACTCTGACCTTGTGATTTAAATGATAGTTATGATGAAACTCAGTCTCAATGAAAGCCACAAAGCTTTCAAATATATCTTCAAGGGCAAATCTACATAAATCTTTGAATGAGTTATAATAAGTGTTATATGAGCAATTTTGATCTGTTATGACTCAAATTCCTCAACATTTTATATATGGCATACAATTTTTTTGACTATAAAGTGAGAACTATTGCAAAGTCACATCTGCAAGCTTCTCCTATACGAAACCTCATACTCACAGGTAGTCATGAAGTTAACAAACTAAAATTACGAAGTAAATAAATTTAATGAACAACTGCAAATTATTTATTCTAATGTAGAATCGTTTTTGTACCAGATTTTCCCCCTGTTTATTTGAAAAGTCTTGTTTCATTTTAAATCAATCTTATTTTATTAACAACATTCATGGGCCAACTTCAAAGACTGTGAGGGTCATAGGTTCCCTGATTTTGATGAATTATATCTTATTGCATAAAATACCATTATTATCAATGATATATTGCTTTTATCACATTATCTTAAATTATACCTGAATAATAATGATAGAGCTTTCTGAATGATTTGCTATACTCCATAGTAGTGAAATCAATTGATGATCAAAATAAATAGCTTGGAAACTTAATACACAAAAACTCCTTTACATTTTAAATTTGAGTTATTCAATTATTTCAATTTGAGTTACCATTGTCCTAATTTCATATTTTCAAATTAAAAAAAAAGTTAACTTTTTTTTTCTTTCATAATTTAAAAATGGGAGCTATTACCAAATGACTATTAACAAATTCAATCTTATTCTGAACATTCCTTTCTTAAGAAGTATTATACAAATAAAACTTGAGACAGAAAATTCCCAATAGCTTTAATTACATAAAATTAATTTTCATATAATATTTATACTCAAAAATAAAGACATATTCATTATACCTTGATAGGCGTTACTGATCCTATTTCATCTGCTGATACACGGAATGCTCGCTTGTTAATTCCATATTTTTGACAGTTAGAAATAATTAATTGGTCTTCCTCTCTAGTTAAAAAAGAAAAAAATTATTTAAATGCTATATACATAAAAAAAATTTAAATTAAACATGATAATTAACCAGTTTAAAGAATGGAATTTAGATATATCTAAACAAAAGTTATATTTAACAAACCATAATTCCAATAAATTTGAAACTAATTAATGTACTTTTAGAATAAATCCAGTGGATTTTTCCCCCCTAAAATGTTTTCTTATTCATTTGAACAAATTATCCACTGGCCCTTACAATCTAGTTTCTATTTTGACGACCAGATTGTTAATTATAAATATATTTTTTAACAGTGTTTTCATAAAAATGTTTTTAAAAACAAGTACTTCAAACACTAAACTTTCATCGGTGAATGTATAATTATTGCATATAATGTGAGTAATGCTAGTGCAATTACATCATAAAAACTGCAAGTGCAAATACAACCTAAAATTATGAATTAAAATAATAAAAAAAAATTTAGGGCTTAAAAGCTATGTTATAAAATTAAAGGTAAGATGTGTTTTCCACTGTTAAAAATACTTTAATTGTGGTATTTATTAAAGTAATTATGTGTGATATTTCCTTACAGAAAAATGAGATTAAATAAATTGAAAATGGGTCAAGTTCCAAGAAAATGAAAATAATTTAAATTTTCAAAGACCTGATAAATGTTGAATGTGCAAATCTCTATTATTAATAAATATATATGTCTGTGTGTGTGTTGGCACTGTAGAGAACAGAACACTGACTTACAGCTACTAAATTTGGTACATATGTATCTTAGAGGAAGGGAATATGCCCCTTTCAGTGATTTTTTAAAAACTTTAATTGAAAATTGAGTTAATTAAAAATTAAGCTGAATTTTGAAATTTTCTCACAATAACTTTTAAAAAATATTATCATGAAAAAATTATTTTTATACTGTTTCAAAACAGTAAACAGTATTTCAACAGTTTGAAAATTATTATTATTATTTTGTTTTTGTTTAAGGATATTTTTTAAAAATTATTTTTTCCTTAATTATAAACAACAAAGTGCACAGTTAGCTTGAAATTTAAAATAGTTTTCATTGCATCAGATATTTGAATCCAATAATTTCTCCTTTAAGCTAAGGAAGAAAGATTCTGCTTAATATCTATGCAATTTAAAAGACAAATAAAAAGGTACAGTTACAAAAAAATTCAGAAGACAGATTATTTCATTTATATTTATAAGAGTGCTATAATTTCACTGAATTGGTCTACAATAGAAAAGTTAATTTGCATATGCAATGAAATAAACATAAGACAGATTTGCATAATATTTGCCAAGTGTTATAAATTACCAAGCTATATTTGTCAACTTGATGGTACCACAGACATCAAATATCTAAATGATTTAATTGAATATTGTTTGTATATATATATATATATATGCACAAAACATTATTCCTGGTAAATTAACAATATTCCTGGTATCATATATTATATATATATATATATACATAGAAATAAAATATTCAAGAAACAACAAGTAAAGTTTAAACAATATAGGAAAGAAAATCTACTTACGTGCTCCAGTTTTTTTTAGATTTACAAGAATTCTTTGAACGTGTTTTACTTTTGCCAGTATTTAAATCTTTTTTTCTTTTTTCTTCTGAGCAAATGATATCCCGAATTGTACTGAAATCTGATGGCAGATGATTTTGAGCCGAACTTGATGCAGCAGGCAAAACAGCATCTTCATTAATACCACAATAAAATTTTTGAATTGGTTCAAGAAGTTCATTGCATATAACAATGTCTTCATCAGAATCAGAACTCTCATCACCATGTGATGTGACTATCTGTAATATATACAAAAAATAATTTTTAATTTTATCACTGAGATACTACTATGAAAGCAGAATAGATATAATCTTAGAAAATGAATGCTGGAAGAATACTTCTATAATACTTCAAAAACATTATAAATGAATCAATAACTAGAAGTATACAATGAATTAAAATTGTTACATAAATAATGAAAACAATCACAAATTTTAATTCCATCATTAAATAGATGTTCATAGGTTTAGAGTTGAAATATGAATTAAAAAAAAATTGTTGATGAATAAATACTTATTTATAAAAGTATGGACTACTCTAAGTTTAATAGAACAATGTATTTGATGCTGAACAAATCTGTAGAAATCAGCACAGTTTCAAGGGAATATGAAGTCTCTTCCAATCACAGAAAATTTAATTTCAGAAACTGTGACAGGGTGAGAAGTTCCTGTTTAAAATTTGAATAACAGATAAATAAACAAATGTTTAATGATGTTATATAAAAACATAAAAAGATTAAGAAAATATATATTACTTCATGTTCATACCAAACATACCTAGTAATGCAAAATTAAGTTCTCATACTTGTAAAAACAATCTATGCAGAATGAATTATTGTCAACAATGCTACAATTATGATAATTTTTATATTCCTTTTAAGGTATACTGAAAGCTAAGATCATACCTAAATGTTGTATTCCATATATTCTGAAACTACTTACTTCTTATCAGGTAAGAAATAGCCAAAGTAATAAATCTTCCTAGATGATTGACATGACATGAATGGTGACTCATGAAATAAATTGTTGTTACTACCATTAAAAGTTTCATTGAAAGCATTATGAGATATAACCAACAATTTACAAATGGTATTTTTAGCATTAATGTTTGAAGCTTGTTTTACATTCAGTTGAAATGGGTTTCTTGGAGATGACTATTCATATCAAATGTAATGTAGTAATGATTTGTATTTTAAAAATCTTTATATACCTACAATACACATTTATAATCATCATACAGTGTTGCATTTTGTTTAATATTGCTCTTTACATTTATTGGTTTCCAATCTATTTTCTTATGTGCAATTTTCTCTATATGTTATTACATAAGGTAAAATAGTGCTTCTTAAGCACTCCAAAAAGGTTTATAATTACACTATTGAAGGTGCAAATCAAGAGTTCAACTATAATACCTTTACTAAATTTTATCAATTTCATATTGAAGTATTTTATAAAGAATTAATCACAATTGGTGAACAGTTGATTTGATGGGAGATTCCAATTATATTTCGTTTCAATTAAATTCTATCAACTATTTGTTAGATATAACTTCCATGTGCATGGCACTATTAAATTGTCAAACATTAAAGTTGTTTCATTCAATAGTCTTCCATTTTCCGTGTTCTTTGGGCTATCTAGTCGGAATAAGCCACTTAACATTATAATGCTATAAAAAATGTAAATATTTAACTCATCTACTAACTTTTGTGATGTTGCAATCTTACCTTTTTATACATCTTGAGAAGTAAATGGATAATAAAAAGAATCACAT
>JAOUZG010025771.1:0-23250 GCA_026289955.1 Argiope argentata
CGCTTACATAATATACTTTTTGGAGCACGATGAATCATCTCCAAAAATTTTTTTAATTAGCTAAGCGAGAGTTTAGGTCCTATTTCCGACCCGTTTTAAAGCAACTCTAGGGTTATTTTGGGACGGACCTCGTACTTTTGAGCCGTGGTTAAGAGGACAACATTTGAGATGGTACCTCCTTCTTCGATCTTATACAACACATCAGCGGAATTACGTTTGGGCACGGAGGATTTAGCGTACACCAGATCCGTTTACACGATGATTCATCGGTGGCATAGAATCTCGAAACTGAAACTCTCCGTTTTCGAACCCCAGACCTTATCACCATGTGAATGTGGCCTCTAATTAGCTAATTCTAATTCAGTGCAGCCGTAAAAATATTCATTGAAGCAATATAAAATTCCTATGATTTTTTTATACATTTGACCATTGCTTTACGACAGTAAATAATAAGGTTTCTATGACACTTACGTTAGCGCTTTTTATATATAAATTTTAGCTATAGTGAGAAAACATCGTGAATAGGTAACAACAGGTGAATCAGATCTAATTTCTCGTCGAAAAAAGAAAACCCCGAAAACTAGAGATGGAAAAAAAGAGCAAGATTTAAATAAGTAAATGAATATTACATACTTCACTTTTAAAATCGAACAGACAATGTTTGAATTTTTAAGAAGACTTTTCATTCAACCGGGAAGAATAGCTACTACTTGGAATTGAACCTATTTCCCGCAGAGTAAAAAGTAGACTTTTTTTAAACCCAAACCTCACGATCATAATGGAAACAGCGCCTTAATATTATTTTTTCTTCTAAGCCTCTAGTTTATTAAAATTTTCAATAGCATTTAATTCCCAAAATTTGCATTTCATGAATGGGAGCTATAAATGGATTTAGATTCCGATTTGAACATTTCGGAAAGCAAACAAAGTTTGTAGGGAAATTAAAATCCAAAAGAATCCGTATTCATGGTTCTCGCTCTGGTGAAGAACGGAAAAATTCTTGCAAAATAGTCAATATTTTTTAATAATGAAAAGTAGGAAAAGAACGTTTTGAAATTCCTATAAAATTTGATGAAATTTTTAAATGACGTATTAATTTGGGTACGCCCAAGTACTTAAAAATAACATTTTATCCATAGACATAGAAAAGGCAATTAATGTTGAAAGAGTAGCTACGATACAAAACATTTTATTTAAGGATGCAGTAACTGTTTGTAACTTACACCTTTTCAGTGTTGAATTTGAGTTCTTTTTTGTTTATTTTCCCTTAGATAAGTATATGTTATTTTTCTAAATAAATTCACGTTTTATCTTTGAAGTGTTTTGATCACAAAAGAAATTACTGTAATGCAAAATATTATCCTTTTAATATCTTTCTCAATATATTTCTGTTCGAAGAAGAAACATTTTTCTAAAAAATTGGTTTCTGTTAAAATATCTCCATCATTAAAAATATTACTTCTTTTTGTGTCTCTTAGAAATGTTTGATATTCGTACTTATTTGCTTTTGAATTATTCAATTGGAAATTGTTATAATCATGAAGATTTTAATGAATCATTACCTTTCAAAAAAGTTGCAAATGAACACGGTAGGCATCTTCATACAAAATTTCATCAACGGAAAATTTATAACTATGTGCGTGGAATGAAGAAACAAGTTAAATGGTTCAAATTTAGTATTTAGTTTTACAATCAAAATTATCCGGAGAGATTTCTTTCAAACTTTGAACGGAATCTGCTGAATAGTAGACGTTTATTTATATATCTCTACCTTAAATGCGAATGCGTTGATGTAATCACATAAGCAGATAAATAGCCAAATTTTATCTCAGGATTTTTTATACTACCACTGCATGGCATATCAAATCGTATAGTTTTTGAGAGCGTCAAAGATAGATTGTTTTCTTTTCATATATATTTCAATCCAAATTCATATAATTTGAATGAAATGTGGTACAAATTAATACTGATTAATGAAATTTTGGCCAATTAGCCATAGAAAAATTCTAAAATGCGAACTCCATTTTTCTTCATTACAGGAAGAAACTAATTGATAAAAATAACGTATAACTTATTCCAAAGGTATAGAAGCATTGCGAGTGAGCATTGTTGGCCAACGAATTCGGCACCCCCCCAACACATGAGTAATTTGCGCATGCGTTAGGATGGGTTTAATTCGACGAAATAAGAGTTAGGGGAAAAGATGAAAAGAGAATTTGTAAACATATCCTCTTTTCATCTTTTTCCCCTCACCCCTTTCTACATAAGTTTACATATCTTCTTATACGTAAGAAATTAAATTCGGAAAACGTGCACATTTTCCCGCCTCTCATCCATTGTGAGTGAAAATCGTCGAAAAGGGAACGAACAGTAGGTATGCATGACAAAATACTTCGACTGATGCGTTATTCTTTCTGAAATCGTTATCATATATCATATTTAAGCTTAAGAATTTTCACCATGAAATTAGCGAAACATCTGCCAACCATTAAACATTCGCCACATTTTATAAAGTTTTAGATCAAGAGGAAAAATGAAGCTCTATTTGTAAATTTTGTCACTTTTTTCGATTTGCATCACTGATATTAAAATCTTGTGAATCGCTACATTTAGCAAGTTATCATTGGATAATGCATAGTTTGGTAATTGTACAGCAACACTTTTTAGTTTGGCTAACCATGAGATGATAGAAAGTCTCTTTCATGTTTAATAATTAGTTTTTATTCAGATTTTTCCTCTCCTACTGATCTCTTCCTTCTTAATGTCATTCAACTCATTTCACTCATACCCGAGGAATTACTGGAATACCAATTCGAATACTGAAATTTTACTTCATAATAATTATGTTCTTTGCCTCTTTTAATGTAAGGAATCTATTTATGTATTTTGAATTTGTTTCTTTTCAGAATTACCTTTATATTTTTGCAAAACGTAATGCAAATCATAATTTTTTTTCAAGGGGAATATGAGAAATAGGCAGAAATATAACAAAGAGCTTAATTGGCTTTCAGAATTATCAAATAAAATTGTTTTCGATCTTTCTTTCTTTAAAAAAACCATTCTGATATATAGAGGAATATAATGTATTTTTTTCCTTGAAAGTCAAGAAAGTCGCTTTGTCATTTGCGGAGGTAATGAAAAATAATAAATGACGCAGGTTTCTTCTCTCCTGTCGGAACAGGAAGAAGGGGGAAGAGCTTATCTTCGCCAATTATCGTTGAAATTTAGACCAGGCACTAACATCAAGGCTGAATGGAATGAATCTCCAACGCACGCGCCACATTCATGACTTCAGAGATTATTTTTTTTTTACTTTCTCAAATACACGAAGTATAGACAAAATATTCTTAGCGAAGTCTTCACGAAGTATATAAAAATTTGAACTCTATTTTTTCACAAATAACCCAGTTTCAAATTTCTTTGAGCTCAAACAACACTGTTTAAACATTATGTCTGTCCATCTATCTATCTGTAGGTCTGTGGAAAAGATTACTTAAAAACGCTTTGAGCTAGGCTGATGAAATTTGATACACGGTTTTTATATCAATTTTTTAGATTTCTGTCAAATTTTGAGTGACATTTTTTCAGAGGAAGTTTGTCAGTCTGATTGCTCTAATATAAGTTGATATGGCAACTCTAAAACAAGGTGAGTCGTAGAAATGAGAGCTAGTTAGAGAGATCTGCATTTATTTTCTACAGGGTAGACACCTATCAAATTTTGAGCTCCATCCAATCCATTTGTAGATCCATACCTTCAAAAATATGTAAATGCAATAACTGGAAATATGTTGGGGAAAAAGAAAATCCATTATTTTACAGCCATCTACCAAGAAAATAATGGATTTCTTTTTCCATTATTTTCAAAAATTCCATGTTATTGGTAGATGGCTGTAAAATAATAATGGATTTCTTTTTCCCCAACCTAATATTTGGAATGCGATTCCGTGACTACAACCGTAACTTTGTCCCAAAATTTTGTTTCAATTTGTTGGGAAAAACACTTCCAAAACAAAAATTTGGTTTTTGGATATTATTAACCGCATGCCGGGTCTCAATCACCAAATATGACGGATTGAATCAGAAAAAATTCTATATTCAGGCAAAAGAATATTTTCTAACAATCGGGCGTTTTGCAATCGCAAGTCGTTCTGTGAGATGCCACCATTATTAGAGAATGTTCAAGAAAATTTTGAGAAGACCATATCCGTTGGTTGCATTAATTGCAACCCACCGATATTGTCAGCATTAAAAATTAGAATTCAAAAAAAAGCGGAAACTATTGTTTTGCCTCACCTGACGAATGAAAAATATACTTCTTTGGATTTCAACATTTCTTCTTTACATAGCGTTCGATTTTACTCATTGTAAAAGGATCAAACTTTTATAGCTATAATAAACTAATATATTAATGCATTGCAGATTACAGCCATCTTGAATAAAAGGGATTCATTCATAATTAGCAATATATCATGCAGACATATTTCTTACGCATTGTCTTTCCGTCGACAGCTGCTCTGAAACGGAACTTCCCTTCAGGGTCAATGTCCCGACATAAAAAAAAAAAACTCTCCTTATCAGCAGTTTATTCTTTGAAATCAGAAGAAGCGAAAGGGTGAGTATTTAACCGACTTGACGTTCCAAACAAGCCTAGATCCTTTTGAATTTGAGATTGCAACTTTAGCTGCTAACCGTGTGTGGGATGGAATGAACTAGCGAACTTAGCAATGACAGATTAAAAGGTAAAAAAAAGAAAAAGAAAGAAAGGAAGGAAACTTTGGTTGTTGATTTTTAAAAAATGGAATTAAAATGGTTTGCACAAAAACAATTCGTTGCATTTATTTATATTAAAATGTAAGGGATATAATACAAAATATAGAATATCATATCAAAACATTATTATGTATAATAAACAATATAAAAATTTTATTATTGCGCGACAGGCTTAAAGGCTGTAAAATTTTAATGAACTTGTGCGACTTCCACATTGGGCATATAAGAAAAAACATATTCGATCCAAAGAAAAAAATTCAGACATAATATTTTAAATTCAATCGATAAATTTTTTAAAAAATTCTATTCTTTTTTAAAATGCTTTCAATTGAATTGAATTGCGGTTCTGTTTAGTTTTTGAAAGCTTTTAAATGCTTTTTTTAAACCTTTTGCCAACTTTCTAAACAAGAACTTCTGAATACATAAGCCATGAAATCTTTCTCTAATCTTATATTCCATAAATGTAAACATTTTCATTATCAACAAGCAGTGATATTTAAATGAATTGTTTAAATTTTAAATATTTTATTTCATTGATCAAAAATACTATATTAAATGAAATATTAATATTTTTTGCTTCTCATTTTGTATCCTATATTTATTATAATTAGTTTAAAATATAATACAAAGTAGTATAAATTCATATTATATTTAGATATAAATTTAAAATATAAAAAAAATCTTACCAGCAGACAAAACAAAAGGATTTAAAAAAATCTGTTCTTTAAAAAATATTAATCTGGAAGCTTAAAATGTATTAAATTGTATAATAATTGAATTCGAAGAACATTTTAGAATATAGTGTCAAAACGAATCGAATGATTGTGAAATTCTGGTTAGATTCAGAACAAGAAGTTTGGAAATTTTCCTTGCTCTAAGTTTCAAAATATAAGAAGAGAAGAATCTTTTGTTATAAACTTATTAATTTTGTTATAAACGAATTAAATTAAAAATGATAAATTACAGATTTTTTGTTTTAGAATGAAGAATGCTAACACCTGTTTAACGCCTGTTAAAACTATTTGATGAAATTAATTAGAAAAAAAATTTGGCATGAACATAGATTTTGAAAAATTTTACGCTTATCAGGACTACACAAAGAATTACAAATGATTTTTTTTAAAAAAGTAACAAAATTGTTTGGATTATATCATTTAGTTATCAACTCGTGAATGATTAAAAACGACAATTAACAAAGAAATCAATTCGATACTAAATTTAAAGTTTAAATGGAATTTATGACTGAAGCAATTTTTAATGAAAGTGAAAGATCAATCATTTAAAGCAGGGACAACATTTAATATAATTCAAATATTCTTTCTTTTTGAACACAAAATAGAAATTGTAATATCTAACGAAATACTGTGTAATTTATATACATAAAAAAAGACTTGTTGTTATTTCTATGTTTTAAAAGTTATCAATAAAATTTTAAAAAGCATTCATTCTTTACTAAAAAGTAAATTGATCTTTAATATGATAAATAAGGATATGTAATGACAGTTTAACAAATTAACAAAAATTACTAATATGAATAAACGAACTTACCAAATATATTTATAATGCATATATAAGTTCTAAATAGCACTGGGATTATAGAGGCGTAATTTCAAAGCTCTGTTAACGAACGTCCATTACACTGGTACTTGGATGATTGCAAGTCAAAGATCAGTGACGTTTTCTAGTCATTTCAGGAAATCGTATGTGGAAGTGTCAAAATGCGTTAATCGTGATTTTGGTCTTGAATAACAGTCTTTTCTTTAAACATGGAGACCATGGATTACATAGAACAAAGATTATTGCAAATATTCTTTATTTGTTCAGCCATTTTCTATCCAGACAGACGTTCGTACCTTAGCAATTGAAATGCTGTAAAATTCTGATAATTGCTCTCTATCTCAAATTTCTGTTTTATTAAATCACAAGAGAGGCAATTAACACAGCAGTAGCATCTTCTTCAATGGCTCAAAGCAAGCAGATGTAGAATTGCTGTATTTATTCATACGATGAGCATCTTATTATCGTCTTTATAATCATACGAACATTTTTTTAAATTTTCATATGAATGATATGATTAAAAAAATGAAAAACTAATTAGAGGTATTTGTAAAACTGTTACTGAACAGTTCGTATTATGAGAAAAAAAGTAACCAAAGAACATTTTTACAAAATTCTTTTAGAATCGAACATGTACTTGCATGAATACCACAAGGAACGAACATAGGGATAAAGTGGCATTAAAATTGCATATTTCTAAAAAAAATTTGACTCATCAGCTTAGTTGATTTAGTTATATTAACTTTTTGTTTTAAAGGAATACTAGGACTACTTTGGAAGGGTTCTCGTTAATTTTAGCAACATTCAAATGAAGAGAACGACATCTTCGATGGCACCCCGCATCACGAGACTTCTGCCTCACATCATATATAGGATATCCCGCAGAGCGATTTTATTTAACCATCGTCTGTCTTCATTTTGTTTGGTCAATACCCGATGATAAACGAAATTCAAAGCAAGAGTTGTAAAAGGTTATATCATTTCCCAGAGGACGATAATTTTAATTAGCATAACATTCCAGAACCACGCTATCGATATTTTGAAAAACTGTCCCAATTAATATTGAGCCAGAGGACCACTAACGTCCGTAAAAGAAAGACGTCTGTCTCCAAGTGTCAAGCGGTTCCCGCTCTCAAAACTATGCGGATACGCGGTAATAGGTTTTCAGTCAATGTTTTCCTGATTCTAACATCCTCCAAGAGGAAATAATCTAACTTTCTGCTTATTTAATATCTCCATGTTTTAATCCATTTAATATTTCTCTGTAAATATTCCCCTTTAACTCTAAAATTCTTTTGTTTTTTTAAAAGAAGTCTCTTCATCCTTCGTTTGCATTATTTTAATCTTGGTTTAGAAACTAACCCATATATAGGTTTGAACTAAGTCAATTCCGAGGAAATCAATCACATCGACTGTTCGAATATAAATTAAAAGGATAACCACAAAAAAAGAACAAAAAATCGATACACTGATTTAATATCTATATTGTAGTCACCTCTCAAATTTTGAGCCAAACCCAAGGAGGCATTGGCCATTTATCGATTTGATCTTTCAGTAGTATGTAAATGCCATAGTTTAGTAAGACAGTCTTCAACACATCAGATTTGATAAGAAATTTTTTTTATTACAATTGCAGTTCTGTGTCAAATTTGGGTTTCAATCGTGTGTGTGTGTGGGGGGGAAACAGAAATTCGATTTTCGAATAGTATTAACCGCATCCCAAGGATTGATTGGCAACAAACTTGCCAAAGGAGAAACGATAGACGCGGCAAAAAGTGGCAAATTAATATTTATCAACTATTCACCAAAGCCAGGCAAGGCATTCTCTGTCATATTCAAGGTCCATAAGGGTTGGGGTTGCGGCACCAACTGGTTCTATAAGGATGCGAGGAAGGGAAGAATATCCTCAGAGTGTTGTAACAATTTTCTTCATTTTGCTCGCTCGAAAGCCTTTCCTAAAATTGAATTGATAAAAGGAAAGTTATTTCTTATTTTCTTTCTTTTTAAATAATAGTGTTATAATAACCATTTTGTTTCACATTTTATCTAAATGCAGTAATTATTCGATACAATGCTCAGGTAGTTTGTACAATGCCAAGGGGAAGTTTATAATAATTTGCATTTTACATACTTTGCCTAGAACGCATGGAATTTTATAGAATGCATAATTATTACATATAAAGAAACCTCAATAATTTTAGATATAATAAGGACAAAGATGTATTCAGACATATTAATCGCATATTCAAAGGGAAGACACCGCTACAATTAATACTGCATGAAACTGATGCATCTAATTCAAGCTTATCATATATCTGAATGAATTGGATGATTGATTTCAGGCTATAAAAAGAAAGTCCTCAACAAGCTTTAGAAGAAAAAAAATCACTCTCCTCTGATAAAGTAACGTAGTCCTGACAACAGAAAAGTAAATTACAAAAATATCAACGATAAAGATTATAACCTTTGAAACTTTTTCATTTCCTAATTGCAAATTCTTTTTTTATATATTTTGATACGCAGTAATAATAAATGTCCTTCTTATACTTTTTATTATTATCTTTAAAGCTACGTTTAAACTCGTCCTCAGGACAAATTCAAAGTTAATTGTTAGAGTATTCTTACTTAATGAGTAAGATTTAATAAGCTAGTGATGGGAAATCCCAATTAAAGTTCGAGTAGTCTATTTTTCTGCATAATCTTTTAGATTTTGAAAAATTAACCACTTCGCATACAATGAGGTGTCTGACACGCGCATCGAATGACTGAATTTTTAGTTTCAAGTCTGCAACTAAGCCACAAAATTGAGTATTTAAATACGAAAAAATCAATATGAAACGATTTGGTTTTCCAAATGCTCCATATATTATTAAAAAAATCAAATTAACAATAAATTACCAAAATAGGATGAGTTATCTAATTAGAAAGTTAAATAAATTCGTATGTCAAGGGGTTAACACATAAAAGTTATAGAGAATATTCCAAATATTTCATATTTTTTAACTATCTGGAAAATCATAGACCAATATTTAATCTGGGAGAAAATTTTAGTATCTATATTACATAAAGAAAATGAGTTATATAAGAAAGCTGTTAATAAAAAAGCTGATAATAAAAAAGCTGATGTTACACTCCCATTTTTTTTTGTTGAACTTTGTTAATCAACTAGTAATTAATTGTTGTTAAGACAGAAAAGATCCCCTATAACAGATAAGTTGTTATAAAGGTTGCATTGGAAATGCTTTTCAATTAATTAACATATTTTTAAAACAATGATCGATAAACAAAATTTTCCCATTAATTAAAATTTTAAAACTACACCTCAATTAAATGAAATTCGTGGTGACTTTTTTAATTGAACATTTTGTAAATTGCAAATACCTTCATTTCACTCTCAATCTTTTGTTCAATTTATGTTTACATTTGAATTTTTTTAATAATCATTCTAAATTAGATATTTATTGAATGTCAGCTAACGTTTACCACAACGTAATCTTGGATAATTCCCCGGTTGCACCAAGATTCTTTAGTAGAAAATGCTGAACAAAAAATTTATTTTTCAGACAAGTTAGTACATTCCCGGAGGAAAACTTCAAATGAATCTCTTTTCTAATTAAATTACCCAATTTGAATGCATCTCGTTCGATTCGGCATCTCGTTCGATATCTGAATTGAACTGACATTTGAACCAAGTAAGATACTCACATAGCACTTAGATCACTTGATAACTGTTTTCTGAGGCTAGTGTCAAAACTATATATTTGCATTATGTATCCCTAAACAGTAGCACATTCGCTGATTGTAAATGTCTCGTCAGACTGTAGAAACAGGCGATTTCTTAATGTCTGCTATGCACAGATATTGCGGAAAAGCTACAATTCTAATTTACCATAACTAATATGGATATAATATATCATCTGACAAAAAAATTTAAAAACAGAAAAAAAGAGGAAATTTTCTATGAATTAGTAAATTAATACCTTAGAGTGTATGAAAATTTCAAAACTTAATGCCATTTATTTATGTTATTTTAGATCACAATAAAACTGAATGTCGAATTAATCACCCGCACACAACTTAGATTATATGCTGATCTCCTAAAAAACGGTGAATTTTAACATTTTGAAAAATTCACATTAAGAACGCTCTTTTTTGTTCAAAGTCACATTTTTAATGTAATAAAAATAATGACTTGTTTGTAATTTTTCTACTTTAATAGCGCTGAAAATATATGTTTTTATTTATTTTATTATTACTCATGATTGAGTGGCCTCCCCAATTATAATAAATACTATTTACCTCCATGCTCAGTGCAAACAAAAATTATTCTATCTGAGTGGTCGTTAGAAAACAAGTTAAGATTTAATCAATTATGTTTGACAAAATGTTAATAATATATAGATATTTTATAATTCGAATTAATATACAAATCTATTTGACGGGTTAATTAATTTGGTGCTTAAATCCAACGGCATCAGGGAGATGTCTACCTGATCGGAAGCCCGATCAGGTAGACACCTGGTAAGCGTGAAGACACTGCGAGAATGGCGTCCCCCAAACTTCCTCGCAGACTGTAATAAAGTTCAATTTGAGCTATAAAGGCTTCTTTTCTAAATCGATTTAAATCAAAATTTAACAGAGAACTAGAATTGTTTTCACAAAATCACATATCAGTTTATATATATTTAATTGACATTATATATATATATATATATATATATATATATATATGATATTTTTAAACTCTTAATTTTAATCCTAATTAATTTCCAAAGTCCTATCTTAATTTAGCCCATAGTAATATCATTCTAAAATATTATCTTATTTCATGATCCATTTCACTCGCTCTAATTAATTAATTCAAGAGAAGCTGTGTAAAATTGCTGAAACAGCTAAACGCCTGTTACTTTCTCACACTCCGTGGGAGAGATGAAAATTGCTGACCTAAACAAAATACTTTTTAAAAGATCCCTGTGTTTCCTTTACCTCTTATTTGTAAAACATGGAAATCCCCACTGAAATCCAAGTTGATAAGCTCTATAAAAATATTTATCCCTATCAAAGCCTTGGTATTTATATCCAGGGATAATGATTTCCCGGCCCCTTTTGTACACCTAGCTTTCGTGAGTTCTGTGTTGTGTCGTTCTGTCTTGTGCACGTCGCCTTCGCTTGTAAATAATGCCTGCTCTCGTGATGGAATAAAAAGAACTTAAAAATTCAACCTGCATTCTCCATGATTTCGGCCACGACTCTGCTATTTATTCTCAACAACTCAATTAAATGTGATTTTCATTATATATATATATATATATATATATATATATATAATCATTCAATTAAATATATATTAGTCAAGTAAATTTATTAATTAACTAATATATATTTAAAATTGAATTCTCACGTTTACAAGTTTCTGAATTACAGATTTGGCTCAAAATTTTATAATTGTATGCCCCATAGTTTTCAAACTGTACGCTTAATTTTGTTCTTCAAATTCTTTTCTTATTGTGTTAACTCATATTTGACATTCCAGACACTTAATACTTCCTTTGCATGAATTTTCAATTTTTTAAAATATTTAAATAAAAAATTTCGAATTTTATGTAAGCATATATCAAGTTTATCCATCTATTTCAAAGTGTTTTTGAATTATCTTTGTTATAGGCAGATATAATGTCAAAATTGTGTTTGAATTTTTCGATGAGGATAATACTTTCCCAAAACTTTGTATACGAGAAAGTAAAAATGTAAGAATAAACTTTTTGTCATTTCGAAATGCCCACACTCGAAACAAAAGGCACTGAAACATTTTCAGTGCCTACTAATGCTATTTTCATCATTCATCCATTGTCATTTCTTCGATTTTTATCACTGTCTGTTGAGTACAAACGATAAAATGCTTACTCGAAAAGTTCTACTTGATTGACAGCTAGAGGTTCTTATATAAAAATTTAAATACTGGGTGATTTTTTTCACAGCAAACAGCAGAAGAAAGTTTTATAACTGCATCTAGATTACTTTCATGCATTTCACAAGGTGGTGGTGGGGAGCACGAGATTGAAAATTCAGTTCAAAAAGAGATTTAGTGTAAAGGTAGTACATATTTAGATTGTTCACTCACAAATATTTTTAAACGCAATGGTCAATCTATGTTAATAAAATGGCCTTTAAACTTTCTGAATAGCTTATAGTTTAATAATGCGTTGTAGTTGCAGTGGCAGGAATAGTATAGTGGTTAAGATAGTGGAGTAAGAAGCATGAAATCCGAATTCAATCTTATTTTTTAAAAGTTTATTTAGACATGTACAAACAATTTTAATTATTGGTTTTTCACTTTTTATGAAAAAATAAGTATTCATCCTTCTGGTATTACAATTTAGAAGAAATATAATTACAAAGATGAATACACTTTTTAAATATTTACAGTTGTTAAAATAAATTAAAAATTTAAGGATGATTCCAATTAATAGGATGCTAATTTTTATACGGAAATATACACTGAAATGCCAGAAAAACGTACACCAAACTAAGAACGTGTAGAATTCCGACGAGCAATCAGAAGTGCCACAACATGGCGTGGCATGAATTCGACTAATTTGGGAAGATTTTCTGTAAACAGTTCACATTATAATTCTTGCAGGGCAGTTCACAAAACCACGGGAGTGCGAGGTGGTGGAGATCTCCTAAGGACAGCACACTGAAAAACATCCAAGATAGGGTCGATAATGTCCATGTCAGGAGAATTAGGTAACCAAGCGAGGGAAAGAAATTGAGAAAAATGCTCCTCAAACCAATTGGAGGTTGCTGTAGACCTCGGGGGCGTGCAATATCCTCTTGGAATTGCCCACATCCGTCAGAAAGCCATTGACCATTGCTCTTTAATATTTTCATGAACGTTCTAAATGTAAACTACCTTTTTTATCAAATCTCCTACCGAAATGAATTTGCAGCTTCGTGCCCTCCCCCTTATCAGTAATTATACATTGAGAGACGCTGAAATCGGGAAAAATAGTGTTTGATTCAAAATAAAATAAAAATTTGTTTCTTTGAGATGGATATCTTTACAAGTTTCGATCCTTCATCATTTATGGAGTTAAATTCATTGTGATTCCCTTTTCTTTTGAAGCCACATGCAATTAATTTAAGAAAGCCTCAGATTTAGGCAACGCGAATATATCGAAGATAACAGGATTTTATCTATATTTCGTTCTTGTAAGTATACGCAACGAGCTGTGGTGGGAAAAATTGTAAAGATCAAGAAAAATATTTTACTTTTGGTCAAAGAAATAAATTTATATATTCGATAATGCTCAAACTAGTACATAGAAATGAAAAATGATTTATGATCTCATTAACTTCTTTTTCCTAAGATATAGCTAATTTGGAATAATGAATCATCGGCTTGATATATAATTTTGATTATTGTTGGGATACTCCAACAATGAAAAAATGAATGAATTTTATATTAAGTGGTGATAATGAAAGCTAAATTGTATGCAAATTTCAGAAAAATAAGCAATTTAACACTATATATTGATTAATTTAGATTGAGTTAAATTTTTATTTCACTCAAAATTTCCACACAGTTTAGTGATCATTGTGTATTATATTAAATATACCCATCTGTTTGCAATTTTATAGCTTGCTAGTAAAATTTCATTAGAAAAACAAATACTAGATTTTTATTTTATTGTTAGCGTCATGTTTTGTTTCAATAAGTATTGCAATTTTTTAAAAAAAGTTTAAGAAAGATTAAAGAAATAGGAGATCATAAATAAAAGATTCTACATAAAGAAACTGCATAAAGTTTTATATATACATCCATTTTAGCCTAAAATTTAATACCTGCTTTGTTTCTTTTTTATAAAAATTTATATTTTCGAGCATATATTTTAATTATTTAAAATAATTTATAATTTTTTATTAAATATATAAATTGTAGTTTATAGATTAAAATAAATATATATTAAATTATATATAATATTAAATTTCTTGAAATATGTATTCATTAAATATGTATATTACGAGAAAAAATAATAAAATTTAATTAATAATTTATTGATATTATTTATTTTTTTGTAAAGAGAAACTAAATCTTTGTTCTATTTTAAGGCATTTATTTGGAAAAAAATCTGTCGAAAAAATTATATCTTGCAAATTTTAGGAACATTTTAATTTTTTTTTACAATTATCGACCTTAATTTCCAAAATCGGGTTTAATTTAAAAAAAATATTTTCTTATATTACGCTGTTGCTCAAATAGTACTCAGAATGACATGAGAATTACCCAGCCAGTCAAAACTTAATCTATTCTGACCTAATATTTAAATTACTGACGAGTCACGACGGCGGGATAATACGCAAAACTTGCAGCTCTGAAAGTGATGGCGAAATTTGAAACTACATCTAGAACTTTTGCAAACGAATTTGATCTTCCTTCTTCGTTTCAAAATATTTGTCAACCTAATTAAATAGACTGACACATTAAGTTTCATTTTTGTTAGTCGTAGAGGGAGCTGGTAAGTAACCTTGACAATGATCGCGCTAATTAAGTTACGACTTCACTGAGAATTTGAATCGTTGAACCTTTTAACATTAAAAAAAATACTATTTTAAAACTGAAAGTTGATTGATTTAAGTTACTTGGTTTACTGAAGATGCTGGCTCTTATAAATCCATGATTATAGCAGATATATAAGCATAACATTTGAAATAGGAATAATTAATTGAACAGAAAAAATCTTTAATTGCAGTAATAATGATGGAGTTAAATAAAAATTAATAGTATTTTATTACATTCAGGTATGGATATTGGCAGAAGATGTAAAAAGAAAATTCTTTTAACAATAAAAAAAAAACTAATAGAATGGGGACAACAATAAAAAATCCTTATTAAATACTGAAATAATTCGTTGTGAAGAAATAAATATATATAAAGTAAGGCATTCAAATTATTTGATGAGAGCAATTAGCAGGGTTGTGGCCAAAATCATGGAGAAGACAGGTAGAATTTTTATTCCATCACAGGAAGCAGGCATTATATACACGCAAAAGCGAAGAGCACAACACAAAATGCATTACATTTTTAACCCTCCGAACATATACCTTTAGATTTTAATGGGAATATTTAACGCATAACAATCACATGTACAGTTCATGCAAGGGAATCATAGGCATCTTGTAAAGGAATTTTCTGAGCTGTCAAATTTCTGTCCCTATACTTGGAGTGTGGGAAAGTAGTCGGCGTTTAACTGATTCAACAATTTTACAAAACGTCTGTTGAATTAATTAACTAGAACAAGTGGAATGGATCAAGAAATAAGAGAATATTTTAGAATGAAGTTACTATGGCTAAGTTAAATTAAAATTTAAGAAATGAATTTAAATTGAGAGTTTAAAATATCATTACAAACACATTTATTTATCTCTCTCTCTATTATATATATATATATATATATATATATATATATATATATTTCAAACAGATAAAACTAAAGCAACAAAAGAGTCGTATTTTAATTTTTTTGTGTATGTAAGCAATATTTAGCTCTTCCTTAGAAGCAATTTTAGAAGAAAATTTTCTAGAGTACAAATTGAAGTTTTCCCGATTGTCAAAAATAGTTGAAAGAATTATGTTAGGCAAACGTTTTGTTACGCATAATAAGCCAGAGAAAGTCTTTTGTAGTCATTTTTTTGAACTAAATTTTTCTTTTGTATAGAGAACAGAGACTTACTCGATATTCTACAAATTAGTGAATTACAGTCTGTAGACAGTAATTCACTTTCTTTTTTTTTCATTTCACCTGTAGACTAAAGAGAGGGGGAAACAAATCGGTAATCATCAAAAATTCATTTTGGGGGTTTCAAGAATTGTATATTTCAGATCCCTATCTGTGCATGTCAAAAACATTTGTGGGAGTTCATATATATTTTCGGGTTAGCATATGCTAAAAAGACGCGCACACACATGAAAGAAAAGGATGAGGCTGGAGGTGCGTGCCTTGTGTTGATATGTGTGGTCATTTGATATATTTTGAAAAGCATTTATGACAGGCCCAGGTTATAGAGATGATAAAATAAAAAAAGAGTACTGCATTTATAAGCATTATTATTAGACCATAGATATTCCAATCAGATAAAAATGGCAGGCTCCTTTTTTTATTCCCGAACTAATTAGAGACAGTGAAAGTATTGAACACTCTTACTTGTACGTAGGCAACCAGCACTATAAATCAAAAATGATGAAAATTATATTAGGATATAACCTCGAAAATATCACAAAAGTTAATGAATGTCGTTGAACTGATAACACTGAGAATTCTTAAATGGCTCATGGTCTTTAATGAATAATAACTTCTGAAGTTATTGGTTTAATTAACACAAAAATAGCGAAATAAAAAAAAACTGCAAATCGACACCGGAAAAGAGAATTCCAGATACTATAGGTAATTTTTATTTATAAATGTCATTCGAGAATTTTTGGTTGCAACATGCAAAAAAAAATAGTTTGCGCTATATGATAAATTCCTATATGCAAACAACATGCGAGAAAGTCGACAGATTGATCTCCATATTTTTTTTACAGTTAAAGAAAGAATTCGCTCTGACATACAAAATATTTGCTATAATCAGCATTTATCTTCATTTTATCATTATCAACTGACCTTTGAAAAGTTGAAAATTCTTTTTATAGCGAAATAATTATGTAAATTTCATCCTGAGATTATGTTTTAAACACACAGGGAACAAACATTATGTATTAAAACGAGCAGTTACAGTAAAATCATAAATATTTACCTACTTTCATAAAAGATGGCAATGAGATTCTTTTTCGAATTTAAAACGAAATACAGACTGATAAGTACCAGGTGAGCATTTGACAGCAAAGAGGAGAATGCTACAAGAATAAAAAATAAAAATTCTACACAGCGTTCCTGTTGAGAAGGCAGCTCTTTTGCTTCAGTTTATTTCTTTTTTGTTGTCCTACATTTCGGAAGGTCGAAGGCAATCTAAAATTTAAATCAACTCGTTCATTTAAAAGTACTTAAGTATTAATCAGTCGTTAACCTGCATTGACTCAAAAAAGATAAAGAAACGGCTCATAAAACTCTGCGTTTTAACTCTACTGATACAATAAGTATCAGTAGAGTTTAAAACGCAGCACAAATATTCGATAATTTTCTCTGTAGTTATCTGCGAAAAATTCTGAATTTTATATCTGCAGATATTTTAGTTTCATGAAATTCGCCAATCGTTTACCTTACTTGAATCTTTAAAAATCATCTATATTTGAACGTTCTTGCACCAAGAAACTAAATGAAAAGGATTAATAATATTTTTTAAATATTTCATCCAATCTATATTAATTTTTTATATAAAAATTTATTATTTAGTGTAATAAAATCCAGTAATAATAATAATAGTAATGATAATAGTAAAATCCATTTCCAGTTTGAGATTTTATGGATGGTTAAGATTGACAAATTCAACAAATTAATTTTTTGAAGTCATGGGCAAAATTTCAACTCTTCATAAAAAATTTAGAGACTTAAACACCATTTCTATTAATAACTTATGAGTCGGAATAGTAAGAAAAGTACTCTAACTAAAATTATTTTATTTTATAATTTAATTATGTCAGTTTTCTTAATATTATAGAAATTCTGTAGTTTTCTAGTCAGAGTTGTCATATTTGACAATTTCTTAAATAGAACTGTTTCTTTGAAAAAATCTATTATTCCTGCTGTCATTTATTTCTGATCAAAGAAAATTTTGATTAAAAAACTTGCATCCATTCCCATTTTAAACTGAGTTTAACATTTAAAATAGTAATTCAGATTTTAATGAATTTTGAGGAAATACTACTGAAGAAAAGACAAAAAATAAGAGCTCATTTTCAAAACTTTTTATTTTTTTAGAGCTTGCTACCTCCAAAATAATGAATTGATTTGCAATGAAACTTTAAAAAAAATTATTGTAAAAATGGAGTGTATTTCTACGTGTTTTAATAAATGAATGAATGCTTGTTTGAATACAAATACATTATTATCATGTCATAACATGATGTTTCAGAAAATGATGAAAAATCCGTAGGCGAAAAATAATTTTGTTTGCCCGAGCATCTGAAAAGAAATCAACTTTTAATAACGTGTTGCATTTACAAAAGCTATGATTAAAAAATAAGTTAATGACTACAGCAAATAAAACTTAGAAAAATGTCATTTTGAGAACGTGATCATATGAAATTTAAATAAATAGGAAATGTGATATTTTTTAAATAATAAATGCGGGACAAAGTTTTTTTTATCGTTTCCAATACTAAAGTATCTAATTCAATGAAACAAGTAAAATGAATAAAAATATAATTTAACTTGCACGAGCACGTGGTGCTTGGCCGTTCAAAAAATTATGTTCTAACATGATACATTGAAATATGCATGGCATTTCGATCTTTTTACTTAATTTAATTAGAATGGGTAGTTATAATTTTTCTCGTAATAGTGTTCTCAAATAAATAGTTTATAATTGCATCTACATTATGGCATTGCCATCCTTTGTGATTATTCTTATCTTTGTGACATCGATTCTTTACATTGTCAAATAGTGGGACTCACAAAAACCTTTTCACATAATCTCGAATGATAGTATTAACCCCTTACCCCGCAAAAAATTAGAGACCTTCGATAAGGCAGAAAACGCGTTGCATGACACTAGCATGAAATAATTATGCAATATTAACATTTGACTTGACTTTAGCATTTTCACTGAATCCATCAACCAAGGCGAGTTTTTTGGCGATTAATTCACGTCAAAATGCTCTTAATTAATCCTTGGAATCCTTAACATGAACTTATCTGAAAATCAAATTTGTGTTTTAGATGCATTTTCTCCAAATGTTTGGAATCAAAATTTGACACTGAACTAACTGGTCTCAAAATTACGTACTAAATTTGATATATTTAAACCTCAGTGTTTGAGCTATCGCGATTATATGCTTCTCAAAATACAGACAGTCGTTCAATCCATTGCGGTATTTAGCTCAAAATTTGAGAGGCGTCTACACAACTAATGCTAAATGTTTATCAAATTCTATCCATCTAACTAACTCCTGTTTTAGGATATAATGCTAACAAATACGAACAGCCGAATAGACAGACTTCCTTTGAACACATTATGTACAAATTTGATTTAAAGATCATACATCAAATTTCATTAAAGCGCTTTCGAGATATCTTTGTTCAAAAGTAGAGACATCCAGACATTTCCTAAAAGTCGTGTTTTTTTAACTAAAAATATCTACAATGAGACAGTTGTCTGAAATCTCGAGTTTGTGTTTTTTCACAATTACGATTCTATATTCCGCAAACGAAAAAATAAAAAAAAATTAATAATTGCATAGGTATTATGCCTTAATGATATTTCGTGCGTTATAACATCAAAACACCACATTAACAGTAAGTGATTATTAAAAGCTATAAGCTGCCTATACAGCTGCAAATCCTCAGAACACTTTTCCTTTCCTCAGAAAGTATTTTCATCCGATCTTAACAGCCTGATCACACATGAAACCAAGGACATCCACAACGAGAAGGAGGGAAGCGACGACTCTCTGCCATTGCATTTTGAAAATATTTTCCTGAATTCATTGACTTGCTCACAAGAACTATTGCTCTTGAAAAACGGAGGGGAAAGGGTCGCATTTCTGCGCGTATTTCTTTTTTTAAATTTTTGCACTTATTTTTCAACAGAAGGAATAAATTTTTCTTTTTTAAATTAAGCGATTCAAAACTTTTCGATAACTGGGAAAAGAAACATTCATGTATTTAAATCATAATTTCCTTTTTTTGTTGACTTTTGTCAGTTTCAACAAAATCCATAATCATCTTTTTGAAATTAAAGAAGTTTCATTTTCGATATATCTATTTAAAAATTTTCGATATACTCTAAGAATTATCCGATATTTTCAGTCAATTACTTGCACAAGTAAAATTATTCAACACTTCCAAAATATTATCCCTTTACTATAATAATAATCTTCGATTACCATCTAATTTTAAGGAGATAATTGTCTAATAAAATAAGTTAATTTTCTTACATGCATTTTGATTGTGTTCCACTTTTTCCTTTCAAGCGGTATTCCGGATGCAAGCTGGAATAATAACAGCTCCCATTCCACCGTTGCTTCTTTTCGTACAACCGCTCTGTCATGGTTTCAAATCATCCCATTACTAATTGTAAATGAAAATTATGAGGTTTATTATATGATATCTATTAATGTTATTTAAATCCAAATTCATTTCCAAATTTTTATCAATTTAAACCACATTAGCTTAATTCTAAAAGGGTCTTTTGTTTCCTGATCTAGCTCCATTTTTAATTTAACTACTTTCAACATACCCTCTAGAAAATTGTTTACTTTTTATTTTTTTAAGCTTCGAGTGAAGGGCTAAAAATCCTAAATGCTTAAGCACATACTTTTAAATATACCTAATTTTCCCCAAACTAAATCAACACGTGTCAAAGAAATGCTTATCAAAATCTCATAGTAAAAATCCTAGAAGGGAAAATATTAGCCTTTTTTGCTCTTTTGTGCCGTTATTGACTGTCTTATTGCTTAGCGCTTTTTATCTGTACAAGAGAGTATTATGCCTCTAAGAACGGAATGAATTATCATGCAGTAATTTTGTATAAATGAACATGTTTGTATGGTAAATGATTCCTGCAAAAATGGCATTAAAGTTTTTGAATACTATTTAACTATATGCACGACGCTTGTAAATAATGTAATAAGTAAATGATTGACAAGTATAAAAAAAAAACGTAAGTAAAATTTTAAAAAAGATAAAATTAACTTTTCGGGATAAATGGTTATGGAATGTGTGGGAAATGAAAAAAGCAGATATGTTACCAAAAATTGCAACAAAAAGAATTCAAACTGAATAATTTTAATAAATCGTGTATTCTAATTAAATCTGACTGTAACTGAAAATGAAGAATTCGTGGTAAAATAGATGGCAGGAATCTACAAAAACCAGATGAATGGAAAACTTTTATAAAGTCAATATCAAAAGAATCCAAAGAAATTTTAATTTAGTGAAATTTTTCGTTGTCTAAGGTAATTATAGGTTTGTTTGGGCCATATTTATTGACAAAGATAAGTGTTTATGTAGAAAAATAGTGGGCGCGATCCCGCACATTATCAAAGAGAATGAGTTTTGTAATTTCGAAAACGAGTGATCTGTTTGGAGGAAAAGGAAACTAAATGAAATTTCAACCTGTCGAGAACTTTGAATCCCTAAATATTGAGAAACTACAACTGAATTAATGAGAAAGGATGAGCCATCAATAATTATAGACATATTCATGTTCTATTCGATATTAAGTTTTTGTAAAATTTTTTCGATATTTTTACTTTTTATTATATACTGTTACGAGGGAAAATCAAAAAGTCTTTGCGCCTATTTTTTTAAAGCCAAAATACAAAGCGAACATATACATTCCTAGCAGTAAAATTTCCTTAAACCGTATCAGCCGCATCTGCCTTTTGCTCCGATAAGCGGCGCTGCTATTTGTCATTTAAGATGGCTGTTGTTCTTCAGACGTCCACAACTTATGAGCAGCGAAGTGTAGCAAAAGACTAAGGCCCATAGTAATTCACAAGAAAATACAGTCCAGACCTTGCCCCTATTGATTTTCACGTTTTCGGTCCACTGAAGAAGTTTCTGTCAGGATAGATATTAACATGTGACGAAGAAGCCAAGAACTCGGTCCGGCGGTGGTTCCACAGACAGCCGGAAGAATTCTACCATAGAGGGATCTCTAATTTAGTGCTGCGATGGGACGAATGTCTGGACCGGTGCGGTGACTGTGTGGAGAAATAATAAAAGTCCCATAGTACACTACGTATACCTGTATGCACCTGTTTTTGGCGAATTTAAAATAGGCGCAAAGTCTTTTTGATTTGCTCTCGTATAACTAATTATTTGATACTATTATTTAGTATTCCTAGGTTTGATCTCTCAATTTACTTTAGAAAGATCAAATCTGATGGGATGCCATTTCCTTTGATAATTTCCTAGTAGACGCGTTACTGCGCAACAGTCCATCTTCCCTCATTCAGATTCCGCTTGGATGGGATTTAGATCTTGTGTGTATTTACATTAGATTCATGGATCAATGAGTTATTATCAATGTGATGTATTAGGAAAATCATGAAATCTTAGATTAGTTACCGCTACACCTACACTCGAAATTACAAGATTGCTTTCATTAAACTCATGTAGATTCGAAAAGAGTTGTACATTTCACTCGATCGCAATGAAAGTTGACTGGACATCTATGGCCACAAGCGATTGTACAGCAGGAAAATGTAGCTATAAATATTTTCACGCATTTCATACCTTCTGATAGAGTATGAGTACATAAACTTTCATTTTAAGTTTCGATTCATTGTAAACGATATCAATAAATGGTGTTTAAGTGTTTGATAAAGAATTCGAGTTGGTCTACTAAATAATTCTAAATATGATTATATTCGTAGAATTCATATTTAGAACTATATTTAAAATGGGGAAATTACACAGCCAGTAATTTTCCCCCTTGTTTTTAATTTGAACTGATATTGATTTCAATACTATAAAGATCTAACATATCTCTTAATAATTTGAAACGGCATTGACAGATGATAGCCACCGAGGTGAATGAGGTTTAACTGAAGTAAAAAAAAATTCTATTTATTAAAATTAAATATACTTTTATATTAGGTTTTCCTTTTAGTAACACTTCAGCTTTGGGAAGTTTTAACTTGAAAAAGAAAAAAATAGAAAAATAGAATTAAGCTGTTAAAGAAATGCAGAAAAATGATTTTAATCAATTTCTATATATATATATATATATATATATATATATATATATATATATATA
>JAOUZG010025771.1:28718-46637 GCA_026289955.1 Argiope argentata
CACACACACACACACACACACACACACACACACACACACACACACATATGGTTATCAATGGATAACCAAATATTTGTATATCAAATATTTGGTTATCCATTGATAACCAAATATTTGATATACTTTTGACAGCTCATTTCAGCTGGAAATCAATTAATTCCAAATTTTACACTTTCTCTTTTCCTTTGACCCGGTGGTCTGCGTTTTTAACAAAGCCGACCCTGACATCGATGAGGAGAGACAAATATTCAGAACTGAGCCATTTTATGAGAAGTTAAACAAGTTTAAGTATTCTACATATTCCACAAAAAGTGGCCGTGACGGGTAAAGGAATTTTACTTGACAGTGAATAATGTATAGTTCCTCTTTTAATAAAGTAATCTATTTAATTTCACATTTCAACAGATTATTAGTATGATAATTCATTTTAAGTTGAACTATTCTATTCTATTAACTTTGTGAATATGTATTTGTTTTCATTAATCTATTATGACACTAGACTAATCTATTATGACATTTTCACTTTACATTTGTGAAAATATTCTAGAATCAGACATTATAGTATTTTTATATTTTAATTTTTTTTACAAATTCATTTATTTGGCAAATAAAAAATATATAGTTTTTTAAAAATAAGGCGTGGTTTGCTCGGAATATTCTGCCAAAATTCAGAATATCTCGATCAAGGCTGGCGGCTTAATCATTAAGCACATACCTTATACGCGAAAAACAGATCTTTTTTGACACGAATAATACGAAAAAACAATATCACTTCATTATTTCTTTTCCTCCTTTTATTCCCAATAATATATATATATATATATATATATATATATATAAATTTAAGATTTTTTTTTTCAAAATTCTTCTCATAAATGCAATAATTTATATTCTAAGATGTAAAATCTTCGCTTTTTCTTTCCTAATACAATTAGGTAACTAAATGTTGTGTGTCGGAAAAATTAGGAAGCATTTTTTATATATCAATTTTTAAACTGATTTTAATTAAATTTAATTAAAATTTTAGTATATTTTTAAATATGGATTTCCCAGGGCCTTTATTTCCGTTCCATGTTATTTTATGAATCCAAGACAAAAGTCAAAAATTAGGATTGCATTGGTTACCTTCGACATTCTGTTTATATTTGCCCTGAATGTTTTTAAAAAAATTCTTTTTACATTCGTATCGATTATGAAAAATCGTGATAGCGAATGCATATCACTGCTTAAAGTACGAACTAAGATTTTTTGTCATCGTAAAAAGCTTTTACGAAAGAAATTAGGGAAATAAAAACTCCTTTTAATAAGCTTACTTTGGTTTTTTCCCCCACAAAAGCATATCAATTATTCAAATTCTTTAACAGAGGGTAAGTGAAATTTCGCTAAATAAGAGTTTACTTAAATTTTAGTTTGTAAATATAAATAATATATTTTAGTAATAAACTAAAAGCTTCAATATCTTTGCTCTTAATTCTTAAAAAGTCAGATGATGGTAAATTCATCTACTTCTACGACACATTCCATTTCTCAGGGTTTACTCACCTCGCTTTCATTCACACAACGATGCAATAGGGCCACAGACAAAAAGAACTTGAATTATGAAACATTTTCTTTTTGTCGGCGGCATTTTCATTATGCCATTTAAAGAACAGCCAACACGACCTTGAAGGTTAAAAGGAACGATGTCATCACTTTTCGTGAGTTGAAAAATAATGGTCGAGGTGACCATGCATTTCCATGACAGCTCTGAAGGAATCGCTAAAAATCTGTTTTCTCATTTGTACATTTCAAAGGAAAGGAGATGGGGCGAGATTCAATTGAGTTAATGCGTGACGGTTTGGAATCGGAAATGTCAGGATGGCTTAAGGTTATGTGACTTTGATCTAACTTTAAAACTCGTAAAAAATTTATAGTAAAGGAAAATTCTTAAACGGGAGACAAAATTGTTGCAATTAAAATTTCATGAAAGAAAAAAATCTAGGGATAGAATCACTTGTGCAATATATTCCGTGAGTTCTGTCTAAGTGTGTAAAACATGTATGTAAGGATCCAGGGGAGTACAAAAGGCAGGTATTATCAACAAAACCTTATGGTGAGGTCTTGCTTTTTATTTTCTTATATGTGAAAATATAAAGTACAGCAATCTTTAAAATTTTTGACGGATCCTCACCTTTTAGACCTCCTTAGGACTGAAAATTTTTTTTGTTATTATGTCTATTCTGTCTTGTCACAAAGATAGTTTAAAAGCTCTTTGGGCTACTTGGTTAAAATTTGATATGACATTAAAACCAAAATTTCCTATTTCTATCAAATTTTGAATAAAGTCCCTTCAGAATGTCTACCTGTTCGAATATAAGTTAACACTATAATTACAAATCAAAGAAGGCTATACAGATAAAATTCGCTACACAAATTTATCATCTGCTGAGTAGGCTATTAAAATTCTATCCGATAAGTGTTTTATCGTGTATCAGAAACATTTAAACTTAAACGTATAAAATTTCGTATGTGATTTTGTGATTACGAATCTTTTTATGTGCCCGATTTTCGAATCAATTAGCCGCATACAAGAAAATGATCACACAAGAGATATAGTAAAAAGACTGAATTCACTCCAAAGCTTTACATTTCGCAAATAATATACGTCAATTCAACATCCGGCGTTCTCTAGAACAACATTTTTATTAGAGATTAAGCGAAAACGCTTTGTTACGACGATTGCCACTGTTTTCTGTCTAACGGCGATGACAAGTTTTAAGGAAAAATGGAACCGTATAGGCTGCTCAAGTGCGCAATCGAACTGAAATACAAGTGACATGATGTTATTGATTTACACGATCAAATTTCTATAATATATATTAACTATAATAATATAATAAACTTTGAAAATATGTTTTGCTTTCCGTCTCGTTTTACTGATTTTTTATTCTGATTCTGTAAAGCCGAGATGCTCAAGAGGAAAGTGAAAATCATGCTTTTCTGAAAGATTTTGGTTATTGCGGAATTTCTAAAAATTATTTCATGGAATCGGATGAAATTTGGAACAGTACAGCTGTAGATTTTCCTCCTTCTATTAATACTAATATTTTAACATTAATATTTTTTATGCAAATATTACTGACTTATCAGTTTAATAATTAATGAAAATGTATTTTATATTTAAAAAAATACTATTTTAATGATGTGTGATTTAATGATTTGTCTATTTTAATGATTATTTCAATGTAAAATAATAATTATTATTAGAGATTCACAGTATTTTTAACATATACTCCATGCCAAAGTTATTTCACATTAAGGACTGAAAATTTCAAACAATTAAAACACTCTACATTTCAAAATTATATATGCATTCGAGATATTTTAAGCTTTAAAATTTGAATATTTATTTAAAATATGTTGTTGCCATTCGTAAAAAGTTTGTGTCGTCTACAATATCAAGACGGGATCTTGTAGGAAAAAATATTTTTTATACTTATAGAGAAGACATTTCTATAGCAACAGGTATTTGCAGTTTATCGTGAATTAATTAGCTTCTGAATAAAAAGCAAAGGTGGTTATTTATTTCAGTTATTTATTTCTCAATTCTCTCATCCCACACAATAAAACAATAATAGCATGAGTGTTTAACCTCGACCACAGTGACACATTTAAGCACATTAGACACACTGTATACTAGAATATTTAGTCCTCTCCCTATCTTTTATTATCTTTCACTTTTTTTCATATAAGAATTATACAGGGAGAAAATATCAAAGTCGCAATGAAGTCGCTAAATTATCTGTAAATAATTTTACAACACATTCGCGCTTGAAAAAATAAAATTAGAAATTAACCAAAAGGCAAAACAATGGTGAAGGCTTATTTTAAAATAATTTTTGTACTTAAATTTATCAAATAATTTAACTTGCTCAATTTTTAAGCTTAAATCATTTTAAAATAAAACGAATTACCAGTTAAAACGATGGCTACCAAAACTTTTTTTTATGTTTACTCATTTATATACTAAATACGAGTAAGAAAAATCAGGCGAAAAAATGATCAAATAAGCATATCTATAAAATATCTTCCTATAACCTGGTATAATATGTAAAAAGAAGCATTAGTAGAAATTGGAGTGAAATATACTTTCAATTTTTCCCTGTAGATGGCAGCAGCAAAATACAACCATACATGTCTTGTCCAGGCAGTGAAACCATTTCATTGCTAGAAATTTTTCGTTGGAAAGTTTACACAGCATTTTATTAAAAACAACTATCATCCTTAAGACACAGTATTATGTTAATTAATCCTTTGCACTCCAAAAATTAATTAGACGCAAAATTATTCACCTAATACAAAGATTTGTTTATTGCTATGAAAAATAAATATACATAATTCTTTTAAGTCGAATTTCTTTGAAAAATTAATCTACAACTCTTAACCATTACGTAGGCGTTTTTTAAAATTAAATTTGAAAAATAAATAAAACGTCAAAATGATGCACAGTCTTGAAGTCAGAGGCACCATCGGAATGCAAAGGGTTAATAAAAAAGTTAAATAAATTCGTTGATAGATAATATCCTGCCTAAAAATCAGTATTTTTATAGTTATTTAGATAACTACAAGGAAGAAAGATAAATCTATCGCATATAATTTTTTTAACTATAGACCCTTTTTATAAGCACGAATTTTGCATTCACAAAATGAATATTAAATTATTTGTTAGAGTGGATTTTAGACAATAAGTTGTTCATTGAATAGAATCTCCGGTGGAAAAATTACGAATTCAATATAATGAATAAGTAATAATTAAAATATATTATAAGAAATAGTAAGGTCAGATAGAGCATGTTAAAACTGATTCATAGTGTGCTGGTTCATTAATATTCTCTTCTATGCCACCCTTTTCTTATCGATGCTTCATCAGAACTGTAACATGAAATTCCTGTTTTCCTTTGTAAATGGAGCAGATGAGACAAAAAAATTTTAAGGGGGAAAAATAACCAAAGGCCCAAAATATTCCATTGATCTAATAAATTTTATACACCCTCTTGATAGGGATATTGATAACAGTATAAAAGCGAAATATTCCAATTATTTTTTATGAACAGTGACTAATATTTTAAGAGTGAAACGGAAAAAAAGTTTGCCGGAAATTGAGATGGAATAGAAAATTCAGCTAAAACTAAAATCATAGGAGAGAAAAACTTTGAAACCTTTCAAATTAACGATGATTATCTTTCTTTGAACTAAAGGGATCCGAAGTTTATTGCTATTGTGGTAGATATTAGTTTAACAGTTAATTCCCTCCGTTTTAATTTGGCTTATTTTCCTGAATCATTTAAGTAAAACCGGGAATGAATGTTTTCATTAATACGTAGAGGTAAAAAAAGGAGATATTAAAGAAAACAGATAGTCAGTAGTCAACAGTCTATGATATCAGCCAGATCTGTCGTAAACTTTGGAAGATGAAAAGCGCTTTCCATTGAATTAACCAGAAGAAAAGCAAAAAGAAAAGATTACTTTAGATATTTAGAACGGTTTTCATGGGGGTATTTAGGTTTTAAATTATGGTAAAGCTGCAATATAAATGCAAAGAATGCATTTTAAATATGATAAGACACTCACAAAGTATCCACATATTTTGATTTGAGTTCTATGTGCCGTACTATAAAATTGTTGAGAAGAATCCTTATGTTATAAAGAAATGCATTTAAGTTATGGAATCATCAGTGAAAATAATATATAAATCCACATTTAGCCTAAAACAAAAGACATTTTCCTTGTGAATCTCTGCTATAAATATTGTTCATTGTTGAGAGGATTAAATTGATCACTTATTTTCTGGTTAAATCTACCCAGTGAGTATCGTGATTTTAACAATTAGAGTTTCGAGTCATCCATATTTGGAAGACAGCAAAAGTTTTCATTCAGTGTAGAATGTGATGCGAATAGAACACGCTTCTGTACCATTTACATCTCTTGTTTTATTCCGTTGTTCGTCATGTGAATCACCCGGGATTCTCATCTGCTATCTAATTCAATAGTATGTTCTCAAATACAATGAAGAGATAATAAAAAATAGCATCTTATTAGGTAATGGTTCAAAGCACAGGCATGATTCAGGGAACGAACGTGTTAATCTACAAACATTTGAAAACAATCTACAAACATTTGAACTCGGACGGCATGCTGAACCATGAACGTCTACTCTAAACGAATACAAGAGTATTAGATGTTACGACAGATTTAAGCTGTAACTCACGACGAAAATTTAATTGTATTTATCTCACTTCACTTCTTGACCACAGATTGTAACTGAAGGCACCTATTCAGAACACAAAGCACTCAGCACGACTGCATTCTCCAATATTGGGAGAAAATTGGCTAATATTGAAATAAGACAGATTGCGAATTTATTTCATGTGACACAACAATCAAAAGATTTGCCGTAGAAAGTCAAAAGATTTGTGCTATAGTCGATTTTAAAATTTATTCTACTGGGTATGTTTGACGTGTATGACTTGAACATGAATAGAATCAATTTATACTCACATGTGAATAAATACAAAACGACATTAATTTAAAATTTCAGATCTTTTATTGGTCTTTCATTTGGTGAAACACTTAAAGCAAAATAATTAATAGAAAATTAAATTATTCAATTTTCAAATCTGCTATAAAACAAGAATATTTTTTGGAGATAATAGCTCCAAATCAAATAAACATTTATTGATCTGTCGGCTTCAAAAGTCGATGACGTTTGATATTGTCGCATTTATTATGACAGTTTATGATTGTAATGGTATATATAAATTATTTTTGCATCTTATAGAGAAATGACAAAAACTAAATCATTAAAATAGGCCATATTTTTTGAGTAAATATATTTTAAGCTATAACATTTAAAAAAATTATTATAAAATATTGGGAAACTATCATGTTGTAAGATTAAATTAGAAACAATGAAATAAATTTTTATTGCTATTTTTAATTTTTTATGTTTCATAATGATACGGTCAAAGGGTGAAAATGTTAAATGTTAACTCCTTAAAACCCCTATTGGTAACTGAAAGCCGGATTCGAAGATGAATGCTGTTTATAGTACTAATTTTTTCCCCATTTTTTCAATGAGTGGTTTTCGCACGTCTCATTGCAAGGGAATTTTAAGTATGATCCGTTCTTAGAAGTAAAAATTATGAGATCTCTTTATATATGAAGGTCAATTTAGTTCCATATTTCGGCACAGTCTGAACTTATTTAAACTTAACCTAAGCGTTACATTTTTAATCATGTGAACTTTGTAAATACGTATTTATTTTCATTTATCTAACCTCAGACTGTTTTATACACAAACAGATGTTAAGCTTTTCAAATAATTATGTTGTTTTAATCAAACATAAAAGAGTCTAGTCAATTTCAATTGGTAAAATATTATTCTAACATATTAAGATTTCTAAAATTTATATTAAAAATGTTTTTGTGACTAATAAGATAAAGCTTTTTGATTTACCTCCTTGTGTCCTAATCAGCCTATCACCACTAGGCAGCTGTCCATCTGGAAATCCGCAATTGCTTATCATCACTTTGTCTACAGACTGCATGCCAACCTACATACAAAAAAAATCTTAAAAGTATCAACGTGTGTTTACACGAGGCCAATTATTGCGCGCAATAGTAGACTACGTCTACTTCCGGGAAAACCACGTGACCACAATGAGACAGTGACAAATAGTTGTCTCCCCGACAGGTCAACCATTTGCCATTGTCTTAACGACGTTGTCTCAATTGTTCAGACGAGGACAAAACAGAGACAACAGCACAGGAACAAAGATTGCGCAATAATTTGTCTCGAGGGAACATACCTTAATGCATGACAAGAACTTTCAGCCAATTCAGGATTCTAAATTCTATATTTTTCCCTTTTGCTACCCAAAAAATTATTTTGTTGAAATTATTCGTTTAGAGAACACTATCCGTATATTTTTTTAAAGTTTATATCTCTCCGACTGATAGAATCGAAAATTCGATAAATAATCTTGGTTCCAAACTACAAATGTTTCCATCGTGTGGCATTTTTTTATAACTATTCAATACCTAGGAAAGAAAATTCAAACTCTATCAGAGTATAGGGCTTTACAACTCACATACGAAGGTTTATTGCCTAAGAAATAAGTTCAAATTTGGAAACTGTCGGTTAAAAAAAAAAGGTGATCATCATGCTACCATAGCATATGAGCTAATAAGTTCCTTCATTTTCCTGTATTTTTCCCTATTTGGTGTATTTCTCTTTGTATGTTGTAAATAGAGTTAAATAATCTCTTATAATCAGTGTTCTATTCCTTTTAAATCATCTGTGATCTTTTAATATGAACTGAATCTTCTAAGTTTGGATTCGAATGCCAAACCTGGATTTTATTTAAAAATTCGATGCCTCCTGGGAATTTTCGGGAGAAGTGAACTGTGAAGGCATTTAGTCCACCTCTTGTCATAAACGGGGTTACATTTTTCAAATGAGAACTTCTTCTGCCTTCTATGACTAATTTGAATTGAATTTTCACTACGCTAGATATTCAGAGAAGAATTTCCAATGTCTTCCACCTTAGGTGTCAAGTAATAGCTTTGTTATTTTTTTGAGATTATAGACGATGTAGTATTTGCATCGCTAGTAATGAAAAGGTAAGATGTTTTTTTTCAAATTGGATGGTAATTCTTACTATCGAATTCATTTTAAGTTATAATGAGATAGCAGCATAAGCTTGACTTTTAAAAGAAAAACAATGCTACTGTTGTATTTAGAAAATGATTTTCATAAAAACCTTATGTATTTTGTTAGTCATTATTACATTAATAGTTTTATTTAACGAACTTATAGTTACGAGATTTTTTTCCCTTCTTAATATAATATTTCGCATAGCGTAATATACAAAATATACCAATACAAATCTTAAAACGCATAAAATTTCATTCATGTAATGGGTAAAATTGCCAAAATTAATGGGCTAGATTTGGAAGTTGATCGTAATGTCGTTAATAAAGAGATGTATAATTAGATAAGCAAAATAGATATTTTTCTTTGGGGTCGAAGACGTTGGATTTTTTTTAAAAGTAAAAGAAATGAAAAAAAAAATAATTTTTTATTATCATCTCTGACTTACAAAAACATTTAAATTAGCATAGAATCTAGTTAAAATTTCAGAACAATACTTTCTTGCTTATGCTTCCAAACTTTATTGTTTTGTTAGCTGCTTCAAAGAGCAATGTAATCAAAAAGCTAGTATATAGTTGGGTATTTAAAAGTTGTTAAGTTTTTTCACGCCCTTTCAAATACCTAAGTGTATTTTTAATTTATAATTACAATCTTTTATGTCTAGAGAATATTGAAATGAATTCATTTGTAGGGGACCTGCATTTAGTTTTCTCCAATTTTAGCATTATATACTAAGAAACTGCATGTATAACAATATTATAATATTTTTTTAGAATGGAAAAAAAGAATCTCTGGAATTCGCATTGCCTAAAAAGGACCTCTACATGCCTAAACTCTTACGTGAGACAATGAACTTTTGGAAATGCATGCGTCAACGAAAGAGCCAAACATTCTTCTGGTAAGCAGAAAACGTTGATAAAATTCACGAAACTTTGCTCAGTAAAAAAGCTTTAAAATATTGGAATTTGAAGGTTCTAAAGAGAATACTTCTGCTAGAATGGAAACCATAAAAAATTATAAATATAAAAACTTTAGCTTATTTCGTTAATAAATTTCTTTTAGAGAAGGTCGTTGAAACGGCGGTAATTTGTGTTGAAAGTATGGCAAAGATCCATTAATAACTTTCATTTTAACACATCGACAGCCGGCGACCCGCGAGACGTTCGACGGCTGAGCGGCGGCACCGTAGCGGAAACTTCACGAACTCAGAAACCCGCGTTTTCGCGGGGACGGCTGCCAATGTGTTAATGTGTTTTTTGTAACCACAGGTATAAATATCGTATACGTTATTTCTGTTTTTCCTAGTATATCTTTTTTTTGGCTTATTTACATGTTAGCTTTGATTTATGCCTTCGTAATCATGTCTTAGGGTAGTGGGTCTAACTAGCTGCGAAACTCAGACGCATGTCAAATAACATCAGCGCCTACCAGTGCATGGAGGATATTGAGTGTCTGGTAGTACTTTAAAGTTCGAGACCCGATTCAGCAGAGGAACCGTCGTGTAAATTAGTCTGGTACATTCAATCCATGTATGTTAAAAGTTCTTCCCCTAGTGTCATTCAAAAGTTGAGAAAGGGGTGGAACTCGAATGCCTCCTCAAACGATATCGGCTCAGAATTAAGAGGTCCACTGCAAATAATAGCTCTAATACTTCTTTTCTGGTGGTGAATATTAAAACAGGGCTTGAATCTTATCTAAGATTTTAACTCATTATGATTCATTGAAACGATTGCCAAATGAAATTTTAAATTATCGTACAATCAACAAATCCTTTAGTGAACACTAGAATTAATGGCGACGGAAAGTTACAATGTAGAAGTTTTCTCCTTATAAAACCAAGCTCAGCAGCTAATTTAAATCTTATTTTTGCAAGTAAACTAATGTTAATTTATGAAAAGCATTTTAAAGCTTTTTCAGCATAAAACAAGTAATTGTTTTCATTCTTTTACTGTTTTTTTGAATATTTTAAAGTTTTAGGGCAAACCTTGACCGAATTGTAATTTCCAAACTAAGCTTTCTGAAATTGAAAGAAACCAATGCAGTAGAACCTCAATGATTCGCATCGAATTAGTGATTTTCTGAATTTTTAGATGAATTTTAAAGTAGTACTAATAATAGAGATTTTTTTTAGATTGAAATCAGTTTTAAAATCGAAAAAAGTATTTTTTATTTATTAAACAGCCATATATTTTGTTATTCAGTTATGGTAAGCAAATGTTTGTCCTAAATTAAATCGCCGTATTCATTAAATTTATTGCACGAAGAATTTTGTTTTCAAAGATTTTCAAATGCTAAAATAGCTTTTCTTATTTCATACATTACGCGTTAATTACACTGCTTATTCTGAAATTGCACTATATATGAATAAAGTTAAAATGAAATACTTACTTATCAAAATAATGTTTAAAATGACTACAATTCTTTAAATTTTTATAGGCATCTTATTTAACATTTTTAGATGTTAAAAGTAAGCATTCATTGGTTGTTTTATTTCAGAAATCTATTCTCTCTTGCCCATACTTATTTTAGTAAGAGGGTTCGGTTTAAGGGAACCAGTTCTTTTTAAATCGAATTTTTGTACTTTTTCATTTTTCTTGCTCTTTGCATTTTTAGAAACTAGTTTTCTGAGTTTGAATTTTTGTGAGCATTGAATTATACAAATTGCTCTGCATTCTTTAATGAACTTACGGAAATGAATTAATTCTTACAGGTCTCCTTGTCTGCAAATTGGATAGAAAAACGGAGGGGAAAACTAAGATGCAGGAAAGTTGTGTTCTTCTGTTCCTTGACATGTTGCTTTTTCAAAATTTTAAAGCACAGTTTGACTTTGAGCGTTGGCAATGGACTTTTATCTCGGATATGGATGAGTCTTCTGAAAAGTAGAAATGTTTCAAATGAAGTACAGTTGGATAAAACGAGTAAGTGCGGGTGCATTGAATTGTCTTTCGTTTATCTAAGGATTATTACACAGATTTATGCTAACGATTTCTCTAAAAAACGTGGAGAACAACCCACATTCGCAAATTTTTGCTTCTGCCAATCGAATAATTTTTCAAAATAAACTCGTTTCGCCTTGAACAGAATTGGAAATATTTCTTATTGGGATACATGAAAGGAAAGGAAGTTGGTTTCATGTGACTTAAATGCAAGTTTTATGCAAGCATAGCAGGAAATTCTGGGACAAATGTTGCATTTGATAAAAAAAAATTGTTTCATCTGGTCAAGTGATAAACTAATTTTGGATAATAACGAAATTGTACCTTGTCCACAAACGATGTATTTTTCCCAAAATTTTATTAAGAATCGCATTTTATAATTGCTTTTGAACATTGTCTTTGGTCTTTACTTTGAATTTTTGTTTACTAAACGCATTCGCTCTCTTTACAGTAAAGCTCAATTTCTATAGGGTCTCTTCCTATAATATTGACCACATGTCCAGTTGTACAACGCTTCTGTTGAAACTTTTGCCCCAAAACATTATTTTTTACTATGAATGAAACAATTTTTGAAGACATTAACCATCTTTCTTGTACTTGATGGCAAATACTGCGCTTTTTCAAAAATTCCTCTCCTAGATTCATTGAAAGGGATTTTATAGCGAAAAATTACATTTATACACTTTGAGTGCAACTGTAATAATCTTGACATTTTTCAACCAATTCGATTCGATTAAGTATACATCGATAACCGATGTATACTTAATTTTGTGACTATTGTTTGAAGTAGATTGTATTCACCACAATAAATTATGTAATGAAAGTACTCGGAATATTTGGTTTGTATTTTAAATGCATAATTTAACACTACCATTAAGCTCAAATGATGAATTTCTGTAACATTTTTGTAACTTTTAAAGAAAAATGATCGGTGTATACTCAATTTTGAATCAAATTTATATATTTAGGGTGCATTTAGTCCGTGTGATTGAAATCAAAACTAAAATTATATTCTAAGATCATGCACCACATTTGAATCATAATGTTTTCAAGTTACTGCGTTTGTACGTATGTAAAAGTGCACAAATAGATGGTCAAATCTTTTACATAAACCCTTCAAAATTGGATATAGATATACATTTTCGTTACTAAAACGATGGAACAAATTTCATTATATATATATATATATATATATATATATATAAATACGGTGTTACATTTTTTAATTATTTTGCATGTACACAGAAGTGGAGACTGACAGATGGTCAATAACTTAGGCTTTAGTTCCAAATTTGATAGAGATCCACAATTAGAATACTAAATCTATGTATTAAGGCATATTTATGTAGCTCTTCTCATTTTGTAATCGTTGTGTTAACTTGTTATCGTTTCAGGAAAAAATTCTTGAAATGGGATTCTTTTCCTTGCAAAATTGGATCAATTTGAATAGTTTTATTAACGTTTTCAAATGAGTTATGAGGTCGGTTTTCGATTAGGAAAAGGTCTGTAATTTCGAAATCTACTAAAATCTCCAGTTCGATATGCATTCTTTTTGGAGATTCGAGTATAAATAACCTTGTTGCTTTAAAATAGGACCAAGTACCTACATTAACTTTCTAATTAACGAAATCTCCCCCCTACAGTCTGTTGCTGGACAAGCTTAAATTGTATTCACCTCTTTCTCTTAAAAAAATCACACATTACTCCAAAACTTCGTAGCATGATAATGTTTTAGGATTTGTCTATTTTTATGATGGACACCTAATTTATCTGTGTCAGCCTGCACGAGTATTTGTTAAATAATAGATAGCGTGAGCATAAAACCAATAATTAAAGCACTAAACGGAATTGTGGTAAAAATATAACTAAAACATGTAAGCATTAACTAAAATTTAATATGGAAATGAAATCAGTATAATGTTTTTATAATTCATAGTTATTTAATAATATTTGAGCTATTATACACTTCAATGTTAGCGAAGAAAATTTGAGATTTCGAAGATGAGAGTTTTAAAAACTCCTTTTCAATGAGCACTTGCTATCTAAATTTCTTGTCAAATGTGTGCTCTAGGTCGAACGATCAACTCTGTATAGCGTTTCAAATTATTCTTTTATCATCTATGTCATAAATTACAGATAGTATAAAAGCCTATGAATCATTATATTGACACTTTATTGAGAAAATGTTTTACTGGTAGCAGAGATAGGAAATATTTGTCTCAATGTGGTTAACTTTTTAAAAATTAAAATTGCTACTTAACACAGTGGCTGAGCGTATAAAATAAAATTTCTATAAATCTTTTCAGTGATTAACGGAATTTTTTCTTTTCAGCTCTAGCTTTTACAGAAGACAGTTTCAAGATAAAGTGGAACTATGTCTCATTCTGTTCAGGATTCAAGTCAAGACACACGTGATTTCAAGCTCCTCTAACTTGTGTGGCAAACAAGCAGAACTTGCAAGTTGGTACCTCAAATTTCAATGGTGGATGCAGCTGGCCAATAGGAAAGCAACCGATGCATGGTGCCAGGATGCTTTCGTGCACCAACAGCATCGCAATTTACAGTCGAAATTGCTTCGCAGGATAAGTAAAATCAAATGATTTTGGAATATTAAGGACTCGTCTAATTTTAAGACTAATTAATAATAGATAAAATTATAAATTGCGAGGCATTTTTAATAATTGAGTAGTTAATATGTGAAAAATGATTGCCAAATTATTAGCTGAAGGATTTTTTTCTTTGGAAATAATTTCTTTAAATATGGTGAAAAAGTCAGTATCTAATTAGACATATTAGACGATTTCGCATAAATGTTTTAATAGCAATTTAACGATTGATTACCTGCTAATCTCTGACGTTGACCCCCCTCCCGTCATAAACTGCCCTACATCGCCCTCCTCTCTGTTAAGATTTGTCATCACACCTTCCCCACCACGCCGCTCTTCGATTACATTTTAAAATTTTCTCATTGATATGCACAATAAATAAAATAAGTGAGAATATATCAAGTGTTGCTAGTTTAAATTTTTCCAGAAAAGTAATCGCATCTCACCATAAAGGAAGACCCTTAATAAAAACAATAAAAAGCGGATCGAAAGTTGCATATTAAATTTTTGTTTCGATTCGGTGACTAAGATGTATTGAAAATAATCTTCGAACATAAGAGCAAGGCATTTCCGAACTTTTTGAAAACATAATTCCTAAAAATATATACTTTAAGATTAAAGGAATGATTGCAATTTTAGATTTTAAAGAGATTAAAAAAAATTAAACAATGAAAATCAATCTCGGATTTGTATAACTTGTAAATTTCAGCAACATTGAATTGAACTGCATAGATTTACTTTTAATATAATTTTATTATGATAGTTGTTCTAGGAGGATGAGTGCAATTATGAAAAGGAATAAGTCAAGTTTGAAGAATTTTTAATGACCATTTTTGGGGGTTATTAAGTTTTCTAGAGCTAGCTTACATATCAGATTTAGTGATCATTTAGGATAATTGCAATATTTCTGCCAGAAATAAATTTAATGCATAGGGTTGGGTATTTAGCACATCGAATTTGGCACGAAAGAATACTTATTTATGATTTTAGAATTCTAAACAAATTTTTAAAAATTTGATTTGGAAGAATTCATGATCCTAACTTTTCGAGATTGAAAACTTTTCATCAGGCATGAGCGGTAGTTGCTCATCACTAATTTGAGATTTCTTTCCCCAAGCTTCTTGATTATTTTGATCAATTAATTTCATGCATGCAGAAATTAGCGCTTAAAGTAGGGAAATATTTCCTTTTGCTTTGATGTTATATAAACTTTGAAACTTTCGAACTAAAAAAAAACTAAAAAACTTCGGAACTAAAAAAAAATAAATATTAATGTGCTTAATAGTTGCATTTGAATAAGGAAAAGCCGGTTTACACACAAATAAAGTTTATTTCCTAAGGACAAAACTGGCAAGTCTAACGTGAACGGATTGTCATAAAAAGTTTTAGAAAACAAGAAAGTATTAAGTACGTGGCTAGTACTTTATTAATCAAAAGTGAATTGTTTCATGGCCAGAAATATGTCGCTATCCGTTTAAGATGGGAAGAAAGACGAATTTTCTTTGCGGAAGATTTGGCATTTGTTGAACCTTGTCTATTGATTTTTGGTTGTTTGTGTAACCGTGAATTTATAGCCAAGGGACTTTTTCTGGATCTTGTCTTAAATGACTTCTTAAAGCATATTCTTATTCATTTAAGAAAGTATTTACTCAAATGTAAATCTTGGTGTTTTGGTGTATCTATTTTTAGGTATTTCGAAAGACTGATAGGCTAATATTTCCGGAACTTTCCAAAATCGCTTGTAATAAATGAAATTTGTTTTTAGTAGTTTGGCGTTTATCTTTAATTCAATCTTCAAAATCTGGCAATATCATTTTAATAAATAAATTTAATCAAGCAATTTTATTAGCATGTTATTAATGTTTTAACAATTAAAAGATCGTCTTATTATAATTTTGAAATCCGCTTTTCTTAAATCGCTCACCAGATGGTGTCATTTATAAAAATGAAATATAATTGAGGATCATTTCTGAAAATATTAAAATAGTGTAGCTTCCCTGTACAATTTCATCAGTAATGCATCCGGAATTGAATGAAGAATTGGAAAAATTCCATTTACAGTCTGAATAGATGTTTTAAAATATAATAAACAAGTTTTATATTAATGGATTAGATTTTAAAAAATCTTGAATGTAAACCTATTCTATTTTCTTAAAATTAAAATTTAGCTGTGTTATTCATAACTTTCATTTTTTGATCTGAAGCAATAAACATCGATTTGCCAAAATATATAGGAAGATGTAAACTCATTTACAGTCACACATTATTTTTATGTCTAAAACTTTTCCATCTTGAAAGGGGGAATTCTTTTCCCAATACTCTCGGATATCGTGCAGATTATATTTTTTTTCAAGAAAATTGAAAATAAGTACAAAGTGTTTTAAGGAGTAATAATGGCTTATACTGCGTTCGAACGTGTATATAGCATGCTGTAGGTCAGTTTGAAGGGTACTTATTAGGGGCAGTTGATAGACAGTTGCATATCCCTCGATCAGGGAGCAAAGGGTAGCGTTTTAAGGTCTTGATGGACGTAATAGGGGAGAAATGGAGGATAGGCTAACAGGGAAAGAGGGCAAAGGCTAGTGTTCAATTCCTCGGATTATTTAGGTAAACTGCTTCTGAGGATTATAAACCTGCAAGTGGTTATAAATAGTTATATTTTTTATAATCCTATGTGATCCGGGCTATTTTAGTAATATTCATCAAGAATTTCTTTCATATGAAATGAAGAGTACGGAACACGAATCATGATCCATTTAAGAAAGGATGGGTCGTGATATTGAGAACTCCAGGCTTAATTATTGTTGAGGGTTGCAGTGATAACATGTGGAGGTATGGAATCTGTGGCAGATGGATTCTCTGAAAAATTACGAAATGCTGATGACAGTTTTGGAAACAAGAAAAACATTTATTAGAATTTTAGGTGAAAATCTGTAGAATAATTGTATATCTTGAATATTATAAGCTGTTTCGAAGTGATGATAGTATAATTAGTGTGTGTAATTTATGTAATGAGGGAATGTTGAGGGTCGTATTGAAGTGTGGGAAATGCGTGTGACGAGGGAATGTCAAAGGACGTGTTGGAGTGTGCGGGCAATGCGTGTGTCGAGAAAGTATTGCGGATCGTGTCTCAATGTGATGGTAATGAATGTGTCAAGAAAGTATTGCGAGTCATGTCTCAATGTGATGGTAATGAATGTATTGAAAAAGTATTGTGGGTCATATCTTGTTGTGCGGGTAATGAATGTGTCGAGAAGGAATTGTGGGTCGTATCTCAGTGTGCGGGTGATGAATGTGTCAAGAAAGTATTGCGGGTCGTGTCTCAATGTGATGATAATGAATGTGTCAAGAAAGTATTGCGGATCATGTCTCAATGTGATGATAATGAATGTGTTGAGAAGGAAATGTGGGTCGTGCCTCGGTGTGCGGGTAATGAATGTGTCGAAAAAGTATTGTAGGACTTATCTTAGTCAGCGAGAAATGAATGCGTCAAGGAAATATTGGGCGATGTTGCAAATTGGGATGAGTTACATTTTGTGGGGGATGATGTGGGTAATGATTTTGTGGAAAAAATTTTGTTCTGTAAACTGATCATTGGATAGTGTTTGAATGTTTTCTCTGAACTGCGGGATTGGGTCATGTCTGAATATGTGCTCTGAACAGTGGTGACGGGTCATGTCTGAAT
>JAOUZG010025771.1:48834-66636 GCA_026289955.1 Argiope argentata
TATATATATATATATATATATATATATATATATAAAATATAAATTGGAGTTCAGGGATACAATAAGCCAAACAAATATCGTTTTAATTAGACAATCAAAAACGTAAACATTTGCTGATTTTCGGATCAGAAATTCTAAAAAAGAAATCCTAGGTTAATTAGAGGGTAACCAATTACTGTATATCTGGGTTTTTTTCAGTGGCTTATGGGAGGAGAGGTCTTAGATGACAAGCAAAGTAGACTGAACTCTGAGCTTTCAAGCACTGCCGGCTGAACCCTCCACTGATTGTTAGTGAAATCCTTTGAAAATTGTTATCCCTTGTCATTGTCCTTATCCGATGTAGGAAAAAATAGCATCTTATTGGGAAGAAAGGGTGAGGCAATTCGCGTTTGCTGAAACTCCAAATTTGCAATCTGATGTTGGCTTTCATGATTTAATTTTGTATCTGTTTTTAAAATTTGAAGCTGCAATAATTCCTTTGGTCATGAAGTATATATATTTTTTTGAATTATATTTTCAAAAGGGCCTAAAATTTCTTTCGCATATAGTTAGTGGACATTATCATTGCATTTTATTCCTTATTTAAAATATAAAATTCGAAAGGTTCTGTTCATCCCGCTTTCTATTGTTTCTATTAACAGTAATTATTTTATGGTGAAATAGGATTATATTGCAAAAATGTTTGAATTAGGTTGACTCCAGACTTTCAGGTGTTAAAAGGAATGGACATTTAGCAAGTGTGTTAATGAGATAGAACGTTTGCATGTATTTAATTAATAATTTATTAATTAATTGTATTGTAGCTGAACCTATTTTCAGGTTCAACTTCTAGTTCCTAGTTCAGACATATCTCTAAATCGTAGGTATTAAATACGCCTTCCTCGCTTGAATCGTACACCGATGTTTAAACAAGTACTGAAAACTTGATTCGAATTTCATTTCCGTTTGATTTATCTTATCAAAAGAAACTATCAAAATAAAAATATTCTTTAAATCCTGAATGTATAGTTTTTTTTTAAAATTCCACCTGATCTTAATTGAATTAATAGGTAACCAAATATAATGCGAGTATTTAAGGAACATGTGGAACGAATCATTCGTCATTTATTTTTTTAATTTTGAATTCTTAGCTCAGATAATTGTGAGAAGTGGTAGTGAAGATAAAATCTTTCAATGATCAAATTGCGGTTAATTAGATCAGTATTTAACCGACTAAGACACTTACTAAGGAGAATACTGAATTCTGTTTCGACTTTACACGAATTATTTCCGAAGAAAACATCCTTTTATCTGATAAGCTTGACGGTTATATTTTCATTCTTTTGTCAGTGTTCTGATTACCGAGTAATCAAATTACCGTTAGTATTTATTAATTTAGATAAACTTTCCTTGAATTTAAATGTAATGGCCAAAGATTCCAAAATCCTTTGGTTTTACTTTTATGTTCATGTAAATGATGATGGATCATGAAGTATGTTCTAAATCAGTTCTGAATTTAAAAGAAACTTTACCGAAGAAAATTGTATATTTATTCAACATTCTGTCTTTTAAATATGAAGTTACCAAATTCCCTGTCATATTAAGTCAATGGAAAAACTTACAGTGCATTGGAAAACGTTTTCTTAAGTTTTACGATCGAAAAAGAACTGAAGCTTTTCCATTGGGCTATTTCTTATTATGTCTGCCTATTAACTTATATTACATAATCAAAGAATGGTCGTTAAAAATGGTCTAAAAATCCCAAACTCAAATTACTGCGACCAAGAGCTCTAAAGTGCATAACGTCTGATGGTTCTATCGAGTCTCCTGAAAGTGAACAGGAAATATGGATCAGTTGACAATCTGAATTCCGTTAAGAACCTATGGAGAAACTGAAGTGAAAGGGGAATGATCAAAATTGTTTGGCAATGAAAAATCCAAAATCTAAGGAAATGTTTCTTGTAGCGAAAGAAAACGAATTTCGGCGCATTAACATTGAAATTTAATCATTAGTATTTTTATGATTGTCAAATTTTTAATAGTGATAAGTAAGCTCTGAAGTTTTTCAGATACTTATTAGCAACTTAAAAATTTCTTTTCACTTGGATATCAGGAGCCGTGAAGTGAGATGAGGCCAATAATTCACAGTACGCTATTTGAGGTGTAGGAAATGCCAGATTTTCTGTAGGAAGTTTGTTTGCTTTAATCTTTTTCTTAATCCTGAACTGCTTAAAACATTCCACTCTTCTAGAGTTTCGCCATCCATTCTTTTCCAGTTCTCGTTTCAACGTGCCAATAAAGCACCAGAAGAATACTTTGGCAACTAATTTTTTTTGATGAAATTCTTCAGGATGCGAAATTCATCTGCATTTGCTATAGATCCAACAAGATGGGTGCTCTATGATTGATGTCATTTCTTTGTGATAAGTCTTATGTCCACAGTGAATATTTTCCCAATTCCACATCTACCTTCTACGGATACCGACAATTCTGGATGAAGATCAAAAGATTCCTCATGAGCGGCATCAACACTCCCGTCAATTAATGACAAGGTAAGTTTCATAATGTTGATAAATGTGGACAAAGATTAAGTTGTGAAATTATGAATGATCATTTAAATTAAATTTTTATTATATTTAGCTTTTAGAATCCTTTTATTTCGAGTAGAACCTCTTTCATCCCCCTACCATTCGAAGTTTTGAAAGGAGCCTCAGAGCTAGATTTAATGTAATGAGAGAATTAATTCCCCGCAATATCTAAAGAATTTATTAAAAACTAAATTTAACACAGTTGATAAAGGGAAAAAAATTATTTATTGACTGAAAAACTTGGAACCTTATTTTCTGATTAAATACAGTTCAGAAATCTTATTAACAAAGTAAAGATCATATAATTTATGTGGGCAATTGTTTGGAAATACTTATGAGGAAACTCGTACTTGATCTTTATAAATCCAAATCTTCTCTCCCCCCTAGATGTCACCCAATTACAACAAGATTTAAATGGAAATAGATTCTTCAAGAATTATCGAAAAGAGCTGACGATGAATCATCATCAAATATCTTTGAAATAGACCTGCTTTCACAAGAATCTAAAGAATGGACCTCCAGCACTATACTGTCGGAATAGCTTATGGAATTCTCTATATATCACGCTAATTGAAGGAAATGCGATGTATTCAAGTTGAATGCCAGTCACATCATGAAGAAAGTAATGCAGCCTTGAAATCAAGCACAGCCATTTCAAGTTGACTGATGCTAAAAGGGTCTACCATTACAATGCATTTGTTTCCAAATCTGCTTATTTAAAATGCTTTAATGTCTTTAATCAGTCATTTTGATTACTACACCATTGAAATCTTATTGTTTAACTTCCTTTGATTCTAAAAGAATCAGAATTTTTTCATGCATTACCATACCTTGACTGAAAGAGCTAGAATTATTTATGTATATTTAAAATATTTTTATTAGCTAGCCTTCTTGGTATATTTGTCTGATATTTGGCAAAGTAACTTGATTTTCAATGTAAAATTTCTAGAAAGTTTTTGCAACCACTAATTGTAATTGACTGCACCAATGAAATATGTTTGATTAAATTGAAGAGACTATCTATATTTTCCAAAGTGTTTCACTATAGAAATAGAGCAATCTTAAGGTTCACTACGTCTTCAAATACAGTTATATTAATTTTTATCTACTCCTTTTTCAATTTTTCAGTAATATTGAAATTATAGATTCATGTGTAAATGGATAAACAAGTCTTCCATAGAGCTGTAAGTTTTCCTTTGTGTCTGATATATGAAATGTGCGTCCATAACTGAATTTTCCTTGATAATTAAAACTTTTCATGGTGTACTGTCAATAGGGAATTCTTTGAAAAGCATTTTCAACGTAATATCGGTAATATACAGTAGCCAAATACGATCGAATTCTTTTTTAGTGTGTATGTAGGAATAATGATCTTCAATTTTGTAAAAGGCCTCTTCCTCCTTAACCAGTATTGTTTTGGAGAGATACCTCGGATTGTTTTCAAATTGACAATCCATTTCTGGTCAAGGTCTTTTATAAATGGTTGATTTTTCTACCACATCATCAGTTGTAGGAAGGAATGCCGCTGACCAATATTGTTAAAATAATTTCCAACAATAATTTGGAATGCAGATCGCTCGTGCTTGTTTCGTATTTATCGAAGTGTCATCCAATCAAAGATGGAATGAAGAAGAGTAATATGGCTCTGTTCTACGTTCATTTTTTAAAATAATTAAACTGTTTTCGCAGTCAGGCTCTAAAGTTTGGAAATTATACCTAGATTGTGTGGTAGCATTATGGTGAAGTGATAGAGCAATCAATATAAAATTGTTTCTATTCTGGAATGTGCAGTATTTTTTCAGATATTTTTTACGTCGTGAAGGCTTACACAAATGATAAGCTGTATCATCCTCCATAGATGGAAGTTAGAATTATTCCTCATAATCCTTTCTGAAGCTTCTCAGACTATGAGAGCTCTTTTATTGCGCTTTAAAATCATCATCTATTCTATCAGTGCTATGCACCAACTTTACGATAATTGTCAACTCTTAAACCATGCTTGTTACGAATTTGTTATAGCAGGTCACATTGAAAATGACGAACTCGTTCTTTTACTGCAGTGTTCTCGAAATTTACGCTGTTCATTTTGAACTCAAATATCTTTTACATCAAAATCCTTTTATGCATTGATATCATGAATGTTTTGAAATCGTGAGTTTCTCCATCAATAAATCACTTACTAAAGAAATGCCTTGCTTCGATTAATATATGCTTCTAAATAATTCTTTTTTTTTTCAATTTCCATGAGAGCCTTCACTTGTCATTCCTTGAAAAGGAATGGCACAAAAAGATCACTAATATATAATTGAGACTTTTCCTCGATCCATTATATTCATTGAAATGCATTCTGCCATTAATCAATGTTGTTGTTTTTTCTTAAAAGAAAAAATAAAAAATCTGAGCGCGGATACAAATATAGTGCAGTTAGAAGACGCTATGGCATCATCTAAAATAGATTTTATGTTGAAAATTAATATTATTTTGCAGTTTCCTTGAATTTCTAGTGCTAGTGGAGATACATTGACTGTTCAAAATATTTAATATACTGTGCATCCATCATAAAATATCAGCCGATGTGCTGTCCCACAGTTTTATTTTTATGGAAAAAATCCAAATTTTAAAGAAGTTAAAATCTAAAATTCATTGGTCTCTACTAGAGTATTTAGTGGCCGTTTCCTTTTTCAATATTTGTTTTAATACCACTTTTGTTTATTTTTTTAAAGGTATTTAATAAATTTCTTCTATAAGAACATTCAAATTTAATTCTATTGTGCGCTCTGTTTTTGACACAGATTATTTCATTCAAGGATTCTGAGCAAAAGAATATATTTTGCCGTATTTTGATTAAGCATGCATTCTCATTAGAATTGGATTACAAGAGAAAGCATATTGAAATAGCAAGAGTTTTTTTTTGGGGGGGGGGTATTATATCTTTTCTTTTTTGCTCATAATAATTTGTTCAAATTTTTTGAAATGGAAGAATATGACATGCAAAAGGTTCTCAAACTTTTAATCTTGATATTGACTTTTGTTCTGAGAGATTTCTTATACATGAATTGATACGCTTGACATTAAAATGTAGACAATATTTCCTCGAACGCTAATTCGATAAAGAATAAAATTTGAGATGGAATATAAGTTCATATTTTCATATGGTTGCAATTGATGGGGATTTTTATCTTAACTGGATACGGCGTATTTCCTTTACATTCAAAGCCCTTTCTTTGATAAAAGTTCGACTTGTCAGTGTGACAGTGAAAAAGGCGCTATTAATCACTTGATCAAAGCCTATGCAGTGTGGTTAGAATTCACTCGGATGGTCAAAAAACTGAATGTCTCTTGAAGCCGCATAACACTTAAAAATCCCACTCATTATATCTTTTGGGTACATTTTGTCTTAGCTCTTGTCTTTAGCTCTTTTTTTAGTGTGAAAAAATGAGTATGTCTAGAAAGTCTTGTTTTTTTTTTTTTTGCAAGTGACCGGTATCAAGTGTCGACTGTTCCTTCGTGCTATGCGGGACGGTTTTCCGTCTGTCCCACCGAGTTTCCTGTGTGGTCTCTGTCTATGCCAGGATATTTCTTGCATCACTGTAACTGTATATAAAGATGCTAACTAGTAAATGGGATGAAATTTCATTAATGGCGCAAAGGTAGTTGCTTAATACTGTTGTATTATAGCTCTGAATATTTGTTTATTTAAAATATTCATTTGACAGACAACTGTGATTCTCATGTTACTTTATAACTCTATTCTTTTTTAATTGATTTATTTTGAAAATTATTTGTAGTGATCATGAAAAGTATTGTGCTCTACATTTTATAAGGAAAGAAATTGTTATATTAACTAGTTTCAAATAGCTAGTTTTAAGCCTCGAGATCGTTCTGTAATGTTCTTGTGCAAAATATAACGGCGGCAGAAAAATAGAAAGCGGAATATCCCGAAGTTGATGATCTTCTGTAATTATGCTTGGATTACTTTATTTTTGCAGATGGCAGCAATATTGTGACGAAATTTTGAGTGATGTATTTCAATTTTTATAAAGTTTGAAATTTCAATATGTGCTACATACAGTATCTTGTACGTTTTTTTAAAGTTTAAAGCCACTTCAATGATATAATAAATCAGTTAAATATCTGACATTTAAATTTCATGTAAAATTTCTTGATCTAATAAATATACTCAATTTATTCAGTAATTGCATCCACTTGACTATAATTCGGAGCTTCTTTTAAATTTACGAGAAAATTCTTGTCTGAATTTTAAGGCAATAAAAGCTTTTATTTTATATCTGTAAAACAGGGCATTAAATAGATAATAGTTTGCTTAATTCTAATTTTTTTAGCGTAACTTTCCGGTTTGGGATTCTTCATTGGTTCGGCCGGCCAATCAAGAATCCTCCGAATTTGTGGAAGCATCATTTGATCGTCATGCCTGATCAACATGGAGATCAATGTGCTTTAAAGAAAAGTTGAACCTAATCGTGTAGTAATCACTAAAAAAGTTTGAGTCTAAAACTATTCTATGTTTAAAATACTGCTATTTTTAAGCTAGTGTCGAATGGATGCAATTAATATTTACATTATAGGAGTAAAAAAATTCAAAGTTACATTTTTATGATTAAATTAACTCTGAGTAATTATTTCTTTCACTTATTTAAATGTTTTAATTTGTAAATGATCTTAAATATGTCAATATTCCAATAATTTTACCAGTGAAATTTTATTGATTTTCAATAAAATCATACGTTTAAATGTTGCAAAAAAATTTTGAATATATTTTCGAAATTAATGCAGCAATTCATATAAATATCTTAGATTTCATTTTCAATGATTTATATTTTTAGTGGCTACATTAACTTAAACTCTATATTAATTTTATTAAAAGTTCTTATTGTACCATTTTTGCTTTAAAAATGAAAGTTAGTAATCGTTTTTCATTTGAATTCTTCACGATAGAATTTTGAAACTAATGCATAATGATCATGTTCAATTTCTGAATACAACGTATTGTCTTAATTTCTGAATACAACGTATTGCCTTAAGGAATGTAAAGACATTTTGAATCCATCAGTGGTGCCATCTAAGCAAATTTGGGAGAGGAATTTTAAAATGCTGTATAAATGTAAAACTAAAATATATGGTAATTAAGGCCTTTTAAGTACTCAAATGTTTTTAAAACTTTATAATGAGTTAGAATTTCTTACTATTTTATTTAGAGGATATCTTACTATATTTGACAAACATTTTTATATGTATTCTTTCTTAATGTATGCAATAAATGTCTTCTTTTAAAGTTGTAATAGCTGTCTGTTTAACCAATGTAATAATGTCAGTAGAAAATAAAATTTTCTTATTACGCTTAGTGTATTCATTTTATTAATCCTTAAATATGTTGATTTAAATAAACAATTTAAACAATTTTATGATAATTTTCTATCGCTTAAATTTCCTAAATGATAGAATAAATTGGTTGTAAAGTACATTCATAGAACTTTACAACAAAATGGATAGGCTTTTCTCGTGTAACTAGAATACATCGGATTGTTGTATAATTTCTTGTGCTTTTGGTTTGATTACTCTTAATATTTTATCAATATTTCTGTTATAGTATTGATGAAATCAAATATAAGAGAATAAATTCAGATGTCACGACAATTATCAAGAAACCAACTTTTACTCAACCGCCCATCATTTGTTTACCTTATTCTTTAAAAGTTTAATATCAGTATGCCAATTTTAAGAATAGGATTACTATAGTTTGTTACACAGTCGTCCCAAAATATGTAACGCCTCTAAATGTAAAAATAACCTTGTTATTATCTACATTTCCAGGAACTGTTTTAACGGAGGTCGAGGCAACAAGTTTATTTCAATCGACAAAACAAGTTTTTCATTAACATAATTAATTTATCTCTCACTTTTAACAATATGAAAACCGAAGTTTTTTAATATTCCAATGCAGCATGCTTTTGTATGTATACATACTTTTACAAGCGTGCAAATGGCACGAAAACTCGCCAAAAATGGCGACGTTTGGCGAGGAGCCTCGCGCCAACTTGATTGGTTTGGCGAAAGGAATAGTCTAGTAGCCGCTGGATTGTGCACGTTGTTTTGATAATTTTCAAGAGATTCGGTGCACGCGCTTCTTCGGCTATATAAGGACGAGTAGCCGGAGTGAGTGAGTTGGTTAGTTAGTAGTTATTTTATTTGTGCTGTTCTATGAATATATAGAGTTAATTGAGAGTTCAGTTAAACTTCCATTTTTCTGTTAATTTTTCCATTCTCATTCTCTATTCTGTCCTGAGCCATGGCAGAGGGCAGTTTTACGGATCAATGGGATTTTACCCTGGAGCGAGTGCAGATCCCAACGGCATATGTCCCGACTCGTCCTTTTAAGGATCAGTTACGGAAGAGCGGAGATGATGAAAGAGTGGCCGCGAAATGAACTTGCTACGATAATCCCCCTGAGAGCGAAATAGATCAAACGGAGCAACGCAACACAATGTGCCAATATGACAATTGTGTAAATATCAAACTTACAAAAGCAAAAATTGACCAGCTTCAATCTCAACTAAACATCGCGAATGGCTTCATAAATAACACTTCGCTTCACGGATTCAGAGGAGTTGAATATCACCAGCAACTCAACATTGCCAAAGAAGCCCAAGAAGCACTGGGACATCTCCTTGGTGAGCATAAATCTCTTTTAGCTATTGGCTGCTTAATGGATAAACCTGCCGAGGATTTTAAACTATCCCCAAAAAGAAAGTCAGCTAAACCTCCGGAAACTAATAAAAAAGTTAATGCTATAGAGACTAAAAATAGATTCGAACCATTAACTAACGTAGAAGTAGAAACCCCAGTAGAGGACACCCCTGAACCAATTGTTAAAATTCCCCCACTAATGTTAAAACTGACTAATGATTATGGTAAAATCCTGGAACTAATTAATGAAAAATTTGGCATTAAAAATAACGTCCTAACCAACAACTTTATTAAAGTTTATCCAGAGTCTATTGATAACCATAGAGATCTCCAAAAATTCTTTACAGAGAACGAGATAGAATACTATGTTATCCCACCCAAAAACAAACGCCCTGTGAAAATAGTCATTAAAGGCCTCCCGATTGAGTACATGTGTGATGTTCTTGAGAATAAATTAAAAACTAAGGGTTTCTCGGTTAATAAGGTAACCAGGCTGTCCCAACTTAAAACCAGGAGACCACTGCCTATCTTATTAGTTGAACTTAATAGAAATGATATAATTGATGAAATTTACAATCTCACGGATATTGACTTTTTAAAAATCACTGTAGAGAGATACAGAGGCCGTAACACCATTTTGCAATGCTACAACTGTAATATGTTCGGCCATGTTTCCTCTAACTGCGCGCTCAAACCGAGATGCCTCAAATGTGCTAGTAGTCATCAAACACGGAATTGTCCGTTTAAAGAAAAAATTGAAAACCCCACTTGCATCAATTGCAATCAAATTGGCCACACTGCAGCCTATCGCGGTTGTCCAAAGTTTCCTAAAATATCAACTCCCCAGGATAATAAGCAAAACTACTTCAATTCAAACTATATCAAACCAAATTATTCCTTCTCAAAAAATTTTAAGGTCTATCCTTCCTCAGGATACTATAACACCCAATATTCCCCAAACCGTTGAAAACAAGCCCAAAGGTCCGGATTCCGATCTATCAGACATGTTCGACCTCCTCAATGAAATTAAAACTCTTTTCAATGCCTTCCCTAACCTTAAAAGAGCAATTAGTGAAATGAAATCAGCAACTGATCCCCTGAAAAAACTATTCATTCTCTTCGAATCGCTAAGTCAGAACTCAAATCCCTAAAATTGCTCCGTTCAAGTCTTAAATAGTCATTTCCAAATTCTAACCGCAGCCAATTGCAGAGTAGCTCTCCTCCTCACCACGCCCTCACCCCTCGTGGGTAACTCAAAGCATCTCTCCAGTACATGCCAGTCTCCTGTTTGCAGCGTCGCATGAAGCATCTCCCAAGTCGAGGATAAGCCCCTGGCAGGGCTAGGAGCCTCGAAAAGCAACCTCATAAAGTGAGTGAGTTAATTGAGTTAGTTAGTTGTTTGTCAGTTGAGAGTTTGATTTTAAACTGAGTGGAGAATATTTATTCTTGTTTTCATTTCGGTGCTTGGGATTTGAACTGGGAGGTCGTGTACGTTCCAGCTCTGCTTTTCAACCACCACACTGTCTCAGCCAACCTTAGATGAAACTCCTAGATCCGACTCGTCCTTTTTAGGATTAGTTATGGAAGGGTCGACGATGGAACCAAATAAGAAAAGATGCGCAGTGCAAAACAATGAATCGATGAACATCGATGTGTCATGCGACACCGCTCAACATGCTACACAGCGTCCCTGCGAACACTGCGCTAAATATGCGGTGCTAGTCACCTCTATCAAGGAACTGAATTATCAAGTTGAAATGTTTAATCATACCTACATAAAAGCAAGACAAGATTTCGGTCCTTCACACCACATCACCGAGATGCATGATGGGCACAGGAAGAAGTTCGCCAAAGCCTTAGAAGACGTCCGGGGTGAGTTGAATTCTCTTGGTGTTTGTCAGGACGTTAACTGTACTTCTAAAATTCCCCCCCCCCTCAGGCGCACGAAAGTAATCAATTGCAATCCCCCTCTACAAGAAAGGCTCTAGAACTATCTCTAAAGAACCAGCTGTTAACCACATCCCCATTCAAAACCGATTTGCCGGTCTTACTATTGAAGAACCCGAGATAAATGCAGATAAACCAACTTATCCCAAAATACCCCCGATCATGTTAAAAGCGGTAGACAATCTCAAAGCAATACTTGAAATGATAAATAAAAGCTGTGGTGAAACCACTAATAAATTCAGTAATGAGTATGTAAAAATTTCCCCCCATGCAATAGACCAACACAAAAAAAAATCCAAGAATTCTGCAATGTTAATGAATTTGAGCACTATGTAATTACACCAAAGGACAAGCGACCACTAAAAGTCGTAATTAAGGGTCTCCCCCACCGCTTTAGTATTCAAGAAATAGAAAATAGTCTTACAGATCAAAATATTCCTGTGATAAAAATCTCTCAAATGACAAAGTTTAGAACAAAGGAGCCATTACCATTTTACCTGATTGAATTACCTAAAACTAAAGCTGCTGAGGAAATCTTTAACATCGAGCATATCTGCTACTTAAGTATTTCAGTCGAGCACTTTAAAGGTCGCCCTATGGTGACGCAATGCTTTAAATGTAACACCATACTGCAAATAATTGCGGCTTTAAAGCGCGCTGTCTAAAATGTGGAAAAAACCACGAAACAAACGCCTGCACCCTAAAAGAAGCCATCGATAACCCTCAATGCATAAATTGCCTAGAAAATGGGCACATCGCCTCCTATAGAGGTTGTCCGAAATTTCCAAAACTACCCTCAGCAGCACAAAACAGAAATAACTATTTCCTGAAATCACAATCCATTGTTAGGAAAAATATCTCATACGCGAGCCACTTCAGCAAAACCCATAGCCAAGAGTTGGCGCCACATGACGGCCACGGTCGCAATCAGGTTGAAACAGTAAACCCAACTGAACTAGCAAACGTTGTTGACGCAATGAGAGCGTTCAACCAGCTCGTTAGAGAATTTCCCAAACTATTCATTGAACTAAGTAAATTAAAAGATGCAAAAGATCCAACGGAAAAATTTGCAATTTTCCTCACGTGCTTTTAGTGATCAGGCGCTGAAAAATAATACCTAAAATTCAATCGCCACAGCCTTCGTATTATTTATTGGAACGCAAATGGCATTAAAAATAAAATGTTTGATTTCCGTAATTTTGTAAATAAGTATAATCCCGATATAATATTGTTGTAGGAAACCCACCTTAGACCACAAAGAAAAATCTTCCTGGCTAATTACTTTTCGTACTATAGTTATCGCATTAATCAGTCAGGAGGAGGAACCGCTATTTTAATCAAAAACGGTTTACCTCATAGCGAGGTCCCCCCACCCGTCCTACAACATGTAGAAGCTAGCGTGGTTAAAATTAATATTAAAAATATGGAACCTCTAATCTTAACATCTGTGTATATCTCCCCCAGCAATGATAGTTCTAATTTTACTTTTGATCTTGAAATTCTAATGCAATTAGGCCCGGTTCAAATTTTTTTGCGGCGACTTCAACGCTCACCACGTTAGCTGGGGCTGTAAATGTAAAAGGCCAAGGGGCAATTCCCTTTACCACTTCGCCCGACAAGCCGGTCTCGAAATTCTAGCACCTAACTTCCCCACTAGATTTGGTTCCCACTCCGCTAACACCCTAGATCTTACGATAGTAAATAACTTCCACTATCCCTATGACATTAAATCTATCCTTGAGCTTAACTCAGATCACAAACCCATCCTACTAAATTTTTACTTCAAATATACGCTCCCAATAAACTCCTCTATATACAAGACTAACTGGAAAAATTTCAACTACCTTCTCAGCCAATCAGAAACTCCGCTTAGCCAAGAAAACTGCTCTACCAGCGAATTAGAAGCCTCCGTCAAGCATCTAGAAACTCAAATTCTCAAAGCCAAAATGGAAGCATCAGCTCCCAGTATGACCAACCAAAAACATATAGACCCCAAAATGAGAACCCTCATAAGAGATAGAAACATTGCCAGGAAGATTTTTCAGAATACTAGGGACCCAGTTTTCAAGAGACTCATGAATAGATTAAATAAAGAAATCACTAAACTAGGCATACAACTCGATAATAATGAATTCGTCAACAAAATCGTAAACACCAACGCAGAAGACGGATCCATTTGGAAATTAGTTAAATCGCACAAAAATAAACAACACAAGATTCCGCCCTTAAATGGCCAAACTAGTATTGCAATTAACTATAATGACAAAGCAAACTGCCTGGCGGAAAACCTTGAGAATCAATTTAAACCTAATGACACTCATGATCCCACAACAGAGTACCTTGTAAATAATACAGTCAAAAGCTTTCAAGACTCCCTCCCCCCAATTTTAACGACTACTCCCCCATTAATTTTAACGAACTAAAAGATTATATTAAAAATCTAAATATTAAAAAAGCATCTGGAATAGACAATATTAGTAACCAGAAGATTAAAAATTTACCTGATAATTATGTTAACTTTCTAGCCAATATTATTAATAATATGCTTAAATTAGGATTCTTTCCAAGTTCCTGGAAAACTGCTGCAGTAATCCCAAACATTAAACCTGGTGAGGATCCAACTGATCCCAGTAGCTATCGCCCCATCTCGCTTGTCCCCACTATCACTAAAATCGCTGAACACGTAATATTAACTAGATTAAATCACCACCTAAATAAAAACAATATTTTAATCCCAGAACAGTTTGGTTTTCGTCATGCTCTCTCTACCACTCACCAACTGCTCAGGGTAACCGAATTCATCGAAGAAGGTTTTTCCAACAAACAATGCACTGCAGCAGTTTTTCTCGATATCCAGAAAGCTTTTGACAGAGTTTGGCTCGAAGGCCTTATTTACAAATTAATAAATTACAATACACCCCCCCCCACCTAATCAAAATTTTAATCTCATACTTCAGCAACAGATCCTTCAGGATCAAACTGAACGATGTTTTTTTAGTTATCAAACCGATTCTAGCAGGTGTTCCTCAAGGATATAAGCTGAGGCCAGTTCTTTTTTCTATTTTTATAAATGACATACCGAAACAATTTAATACCCTACTATGCATGTACGCTGATGATACTGAATTACTAGCGCGCAATAAAAATCCAAATTACATTAAAATAGCTCTGAATAGACATATTAAATCTCTTGAGGACTGGTTCACCAAATGGAAAATCGTAATTAATGCCTCAAAAACTGAAGCCATTTATTTTAGTAGATATAAAGCTAAGAAATTCCGCCCCCTTCAAATTAAAAATCAAACTATCCCGTGGTGTAAGGAATGTAAATATTTAGGAGTCATTTTAGACAGTAAATTAACTTGGAAGCCCCACTTTAATTATCTAATCAACATGTTTCGAGACAAAACTCGTAAATTATATCCCTTAATCTCTCGAGGCTCCAAAATGACTAGGAAAAATAAAGACTTATTTACACCGCCTATTTGCGTCCAGTAATTACATATGCTTGCCCAGTGTGGGGTTATGAGCCTAAATCAAACCTAATCTTAGTTGAAAGACTGCAAACCAGATTTCTCCGAAACATCTGCAAAATGCAATGTTATATGCCAAGCAAAAACATGTACCTTGCATTAGATTATCCCCCACTGAAAAAATTTATTAAAAAACTTGCGGAAAAATTTGTTGTTGACCTAGAAAAAAGTAAAAACGAAGCCATCCTAAATATCCCCAGATACACGCCGAACCTTAAAATCAGAAGACCCAGAAATATCTTACTTTAATTTTACTTCATTACCAAATTATTCTAATTTAACTTAATTTTTTTCCCTTCTCATATTCTAATTTCTTAATTTTTTTCCATTCTTAACTTCATGATGATAACGTTCCCTCCTTCAGTTCTAAGTCTAAAGTTCCCACAAGGTGCATAACTCCACGCTCACCACCCCTAAATAGCCAATCAAAACCCGTCCTGACTTTCGTCACCTCACTCATTCCTACTCTTCAATAGCTACTATAAAAGTTCCTCCAGCATTTTTCCAGTCCACTTCGAAGATGACCACAGCAGTAAATGATCGCAACGAGGAAGCACTACAGCCATGACCGGGGATAAGTCCCTGCCGGGGCTAGGTGCCCCAAGAAATCAACCACCGTAGTGAGTGAGTTAGTTGAGAATTTGCTCTGAAATAAAAAGCGTCTCGCTGGACTAAAGGATTTGTGAGCTGTGCTTACATTTGCTGTAAACGTTGTATTATTGAGCTCGCTGCCATTTACTGTTGTTGTGTTATACGATAGCTGTTTTGCAGTCTGTTTTATTGTGCGTAAGACTTGCATTTACGCTGTAAGTGACTGTTGACTGCTGGATTGTGTTTATCTGATATTGTTACTTTATCAATTATCCTGAACAAAACTGTAAATAGCTGTAAATAAACTTGTCTGTGCTGTCCTCAAATAAAGTTCATTCAATCCGAACCCGCTAAGCTATAAAAACATAACAATACTAACTTTCCATGCGAAATTTGCAGTAGTTCTTGAAATACTTAAGTGTTTTCAGCTCCAAAATGAACCAGCCCATTTGAACCGTCCATTTAAGTAAATCTCGGCTTGTTATTGAAACGAATTGTTTCAATGACGAAAATTTTGGAAAAACAGACAACACAATTCAAAATTATTTTAGTACGAGTATTAATTGTCATATTATAAATATTTTTTTATTGGAATATTGAGACACTTGCATTGTTTTGAGAATCAATTCTTAAATCAGTATCTTTAACTAAATTTGCTTACCTCTTTAACTCATTCCCAATCTTGACATATTTCCTAACCATAAAAATGAACCTTTTTTTAATGCCACTGACTGAGGAGCTACAAATATCGTAAAAATATTTTCAGCCAATAAAATTTGTTGTTATAATAGAATTTTATTTTCTTTACAAAATAATAGTTAATCGGACTTCAGAATTAAGTTTTATATTATAATGGATAATCTTATAATAAATTATATTTTATATAGTTAAACATTTTTAATTACTTCAATAATTTAGATTAATTTTTTTATGAATGATAAGATCCTAAATAAAAATATTGAAGAAAAAAATAGAAGTATTAAATCCAGCATCTGATTAGAGAGTTTTGGGAACATATTATCAATTATAATGAATAATACATGGGGATAATCATTTCATATTGTATTAACTTTCCCATATTGTAATCACCAAAGAATTTGAATTCAGAATTTTAAGGAATTTTCACTTTTTACATCTTCAAAAAACACATATTTGATATGTTTGTTTGTGACAAAAATAACAGAACGACATACGATCTTTACGAAAAATTTATAGATTTCGATGAGATTTCTAGATTAAGAAAGTATGTTATCCCAGATGTAGAAATATAGTGCCCTTCGGCAAGTCGTTCTATCAACCAGATCACCTTGAATTTGAAGAGCTGAGGAATCTTTGATAGTGAACACTGCCATAAAATTTAAGATTTTAGTGTAATGAAATCTTGGTCTAAAACCACAATGCTATGAAATAATTGGATTTCTGCGCATGTGCATGAACTTGACACTAAAAATTGCAAATAAATATGTTAATTTTTGAAAGAGATGTTTATTTTTAAATACATTTTTGTGGGGTATTTAAAATTAAAGAGAGAATTTGTATTTGGAAATAAAGATAAAAAAGAAAATATAAAGAATATTTAAATATTTTGAGACTCGAACTGAAGAAAATCAAAAAATTACAATTCAACCAGTCGCTCTATCCACCAGGCAACCTAGCATCGGAAGAGTTATAGAATCTTAGATTTCTAACAATACCATAAAATTTAAGATTTTAGTGTAATGAAATCTTGGTCTAAAACCACAATGCTATGAAATAAAAGGATTTCTGCGCATGTGCATTAGTTTGAAACTAAAATATGCCAATAAATCTATTAAGATTTTATAGAAATATTTTCTTTTTTAGATATATTTTTTGAAGTATTGAGATTAAATAAAGAATTTGTATTTGAAAATAAATTTAAAAATAAAAAAATGAATATATAAAGAATATTTTAATGTTTCGAGACTCGATCTGAAGACCATCAAAAAACTACAATTCTGCCAGTCCCTCTATTCACCAGGCCACCTAGCACATGAACATCTGAGGAATCTTTGATTCTTTGCCATAAAATTTCAGTTTCTAGTGTAACGAAATCTTGGTCTAAAACCACAATGCTATAAAATAAGAGGATTTCTGTGCATGCGCATTAGTTTGACACTAAAAATTGCCAATAATCTATTAAGTTTTTTTTAAAAAAATATTCTTTTTTAAATATATTTTTTGAAGTATTTGGGATTAAATAGACAATTTCTATTTGGAAATAAATTTCAAAATAAAAAAAAGAATATATAAAGAATATTTTAATGTTTCGAGACTCGATCTGAAGACCATCAAAAAAGTGCATTTCGGAGAGTCGATCTATCAACCAGAACACCTAGCATCTGAAGAGCTGAGGAATCTTTGATTCTGAACACTGCCATAAAATTTAAGATTTTAGTGTAATGAAATCTTGGTCTAAAACCACAATGCTATGAAATAAA
>JAOUZG010025773.1:0-13634 GCA_026289955.1 Argiope argentata
AATATTCATACCGACTAATAATAAGAGCAACTATTTTCTTAAACATCCCGTTATCTATGAATGAAAACCAACTGACTTCGCGTATTTCTTTCTAAACACATCATGATTTATTACTTCCTGCTATCTAACTCAGTTGGTGTGGGGGAAGGAGATGAAGATTTTCGGTGGGAAAGTAAGAAAAGTGTCGTTTTAACTATTTTCCACTCAGTTTTTTTTAATTTTTTCTCTCCATAAGAACCATCCTCGAGTCTTAACGAAAATATTTTTTTAAAAATTAGCCGAATGGGTCAAGCCGTTCTCCAATTTTGCACTTAGCAACGAATAATATAGATTAATGAATTAAAGGCATAATTATTATTAAGGTAAACATAAAATATTTATTTACTTAGAAACAAAGGTCAGTAATCCATATTGGATAATATACCCGCTAATAAATAATAAAGAGCATATAACAGTTCGAAAATGACAATTAATGATGATTTTTTTCTTCTTCCACAAATGGTAACACACCCATTGAAGGCTGACAAAAGCGAGTTAACGAAGTTAGCCATTACTAGTGTTTACAAGGTCGTTTGAAAAAACATTAAATAACCACATACGCACGTGTCACACCTCTTTTTCAATGATTTTTAAAGAATACCGAATGAATAACCTTCGTAATCATAAGAATTTGACATAATCCGCGGAGTATATATACTTCCAATTTTTCCGTTTCAAATCATTAGATTCACTCTAAGCCAAGCCTAGCAACTCAACATGTTCTCTAAGGTAAGGTAGTTTGATTACTTGTTTTACTATATATGTTTGAAAATTAAATTTGTAATAGAATGATTAGCTGATATTATAGGAAAATTGGAATTAAATGGGGGAAATATTTATTCTATCTCTTTAAAAGCTAAAGAAATTTATTTTGATATATGTATCTATAACATCAATACTAAGAAATTGATAGAAATTTTCTGATGGATGTGATATATTTTCATTTGGAGATTTTTTGGTTTTCTAGTGTTTAGTTTCGTTTATGGATATACGAAAATATATAAAAAGCTAAGAATACAGATAAAAAATTGTATAAGAATTTTCTTCAAGTATACGATATCTAGATCATCTTTAGTTTCTTTAACGTTGTAAAATTCGATATTCCTGTCCAACGCTCAAAATATTATTTAGTTATAAAATATTTTAAATTCAATAATTCGATCTGAAGCCTAATAAATTAATTTAGAATGAAATTTCTATAAACAGCTGTTGATCTTAAAATGAAACGAATGAGTTTAGTTCCAAAAATTTTGAATATAATTTATTAGCAAATTCAATAAATTGTACTAAAAAGTCTTCACAAATAAATGCTAATTGGTACCTTTACTAAAAAATATGATGCTTTTGAGTCATTTCTCCTTACTTTTACGTATTTAAATTAGAATTCATTGTTATAAAAATATAAAGTTTCAAAATCACTTATGTTTTTCAAATTCATCATTAAGTGGCAACAAATACAGAACAAAATGTTATCTAATTTCAATATTTTTAGTTAATTAAGAACTTTTTGTAGCAAACCTCTGTAAAAGTTGTTTCGGTTTAAGACAGAAAAAATATTTCTGTTTAGAACACTTTTACATTTTAATAATTTGACATAAAATTTAATAAATTAATTTAAATTGCATATTCTATATATTGCTAATGATTTTAAAATTGATGAAGCAATTCGTTTGAAAAAGTTATTGTTAAATGTAGTATATAATAAAGTTCAATAAAGTCAATAAAATAATTTTAATAAGCATATGCTCATTAGCATATTAAAAAGCATAATTTACTTATTTTCAATTTCTACTTCCATTTATAAATAATAATTATAAAATTTGTAAAATATCCAAATCTAAATTTTGCTAAACTCATCGTTAGATGGCGCCACAAGCACGGAAATTCAAATAATCATTTAAAGGACAAATAAATTCTTAAAAATATTAAAATAATGTATCATTACCAAAAAAATTCAAATAAAAAAGAGATTTTCATTGCATGTAGAGTGTGTATTAAAGAATAATAGCCATAAAAAAGGAGTTAAAAATATTTAAATTATCAAGCATTATTTTGGGAGATAAGAAATTACAGAATTTTTATCAGATTCAAAACTTAATGAATAGGTTTACTGTAACATGATTAAATTAGTTAAATCTAATTCTCTGTCATATAATCCATTATATTTCATAATCAATTTTGTTAATATTTTAAAACCGAAATTCTTTTTCAAATTCTTTGACTCGTCATTTTATTTGTATGCATAATACCCATTTCTACTCTCTTCTGTTTACTTATTTCAAAACAATTTTAAAAATACATTTGATTTCTTTAAATGATTTAAATAAATTTCAATCTAACTTAATAAAATTACAATACAATTTTTATTATTTTATTCTGCGCTCTCTAGCCTTAGATGATAATATAATTTTTATCTTTCTTCCCAATATTTATATCTTTTTTCCTAAAAAATTCATGGTTTAAAATGTAAATTTTATAATTCATCACTCAACAGAATATTTTGAAATTCTTCATGCATTATTAGTATTATAATTTTTCATACTTTTCAGTTTTTCTATTTTACTTCTCCGTATTCATATTTTTATTAGTTCAACTGGAATATCTCTGATTCATAACTGGATAGGATGATCGTAAAAGTACTCAGTCAGAATAAATACTGAGTTCCATTTTTTGTTAATATCTTGTATTCTGCAGTCTCTGAAATTTTCAATGCTAATTTCCTAAATTTAAGATTCTAAATTTTCCAGATCATTATCTTCTGCGCTGCCCTTGCAGCTGCCCAAGCATCTCTCCTGGCTGCTCCTTTAATTAACACCGGGATCAGCGTCGAATCCAGACAACAAGACGTAAGTTTATGAATTTTTAATTCTTTCAAAATTATGACTTTCGAACTTGATAATTCTAATTTTATAACAGATTTGAATTCTAATTCATTTTTTTCTAAGAAAAGTTACTAATATTTGTTTTTCTTTCATTCATAAAGCAATAAAATTATGTTTGATTCAAATAGTATATATATATGGCAGATAAATATTCAAAAATTATAAATGTTATTTAAAGATTTAAGCATTTTTTAAATCAAAGATGAGGATAAAAATTTGTATTTGATTAAGACAAAAATATTTTAAAAGTCTTTCTGCAAACTGCACCTCTGATTAAAATGGCAAAAAATGTTTTTTTTCTGTTCTACATAAAATTTTTTAAAGCAATAACTCGGCAAGTAAAAATTGGTATTGTTGCGTTTCCAGCGTAGCGGGTTCGGATTAAATGGACTTTACTTGAGAACAGCACAAACAAATTTATTTACAGATATTTAAAGGATGACTTGATATAGTAAAACTTCAGATAAACACAATCCAGCAATAATCAGTCACTTACCGCGTAAATGCAAGCCTTACGCACAATAAACACAGACTGCAAAACAGCTATCGTATAGCACAGCAAACAGTATATCACAGCGAGCTCGATAACACAGCGTTAACAGCAAACGTAAACACAGCTCACTAATAACAAGCAAGAATCCGCTAGTCCAGCGAAACTCTTCCCTTCTGAGAGGAACTGCCAATTTGCTGTAGGCCATCCCTTATATAACCGGGTGAGGGAGGCGCGAGTCTTCGGAAATTACCGCTAGCGATCCAACGGCTACCAGACTATCCCTTTTACCTAACCAACCTGGCTGACGCTAAGCTCTTCGACGCCGTCGTCAATCGCTCCCCCTTCGGTGTATTTCAGCGGCGTTCACCCACTTGTAACAATATAATAATTTCTTTTACTCTTTAAAATGATGTGTTTTGTAAAAATAATTTAAGTTAAAGAAAAAATTTCGTCTATTTCTAAATATAATATTTTCAAAAATGTATCCCATCTTATTCCAGGCTTTCGGCAACTACGCTTACGCCTATGACATCAAGGATGGAGCAACTGGATCCATCAACTCCAAGGCTGAAGTTGGAAAAGCTGTTGCCGCGGCCGCTCCAGTTATCTCTGCTTCTTTGGCTTATGCTGCCCCAGCAATCGCCGCTCCTTTGGCCTACGCCGCCCCAGCAATCGCTGCTCCAGTAACTTACGGAGGTGTTCTCGGACACGCAGGTGTGGTTGGTCTGCGATACGGAGTTGGATTAGGACATGGATACGGAGTCGGTCTCGGACACGGATATGGAGCAGGTATCTATGGAGCTGGACTCGGTAAAGTTCTGCTGTAAAGTGACACCCTCAGATTCCCAAGGACCTTATCTTCCATCGTGAAAGCTCACACTTTGCTATTTATTTGGAACAATTGTAATTATAAAATTGTAAAATAAAATTTATGTATGTTTACCTAAATTATGTGTTTTTATCTTCTGTCACATTTACATTAGTATCAAAATGAAAATTTTATTCTATAAAACCAAATTAGAAAAAAATATTAAGTTTAATACAAAAAATTCAGAAATAAAGAGATGATGAATCTGACCTGTAGACTTTCAAGAATACCCTTAGGCATGCCTTCAAAGTAGAGATTTTTTCTGAGAGGAATCTGACTTTCGTTCAAAAACATTGACCACTCATAACCCGAAAATCCTCAGAAATTGTGTCCTTAGAGATAACTGAGTACCACAAAAATAAAAGACAATACATTATACCTCCAAAAACAAGCAAATCCATAATAGAACAAATAGCGATTAGAACCCTATTGATTTTAACATTTAAGGAAGCAGCTAATTTAATATCTTTATCTGAATTAGACCGCACAAATAGGATTTGATGAATATAGTTGAGGATTTGAATTCAGTTTCAATTATATTAGAGTATCAGTTCTCTTTAATTCCTAATTTACTATTGCATCCTATGCATATTGTATTCAGGTTAGTTAAAATAAAATAAGCTTTGAATTCATTTTTAACCCTTTTTCGTTGATAAATTAGAATCAAAAATTGAAACAATCTTACATTTTCTTTTATTTATTGCTATTATTTTATATTTTTATTGTTTCTTTTCCGTACAAAAACCACTTGTAAAGTCTGTACCTTCAAGACATTTTTTAAAAATTTAAAATAAAAAACAAATTAACGTTAGTTACTTTTAACCTATTTACATTATTTATGCAATAAAAATTATTTATTAATCAATTGAAGGTGCTTAAGCACTTCTATAACTTATAAGTTTCAAATATTAGTTTACAACCGTCCATGCTAATTCCTTTTCTTACCTTAGCTCTCTTCAAATATAGTAATAATAAATATAAAAAAATATTGTAAATATTAAAAGAAAATGTTGGAAACATACGATTATACAAAATTTACGTAATATACATAAAGTTTAGTGAGTACATTGCTTCTTATGAGCTGAATCAAGAAGGAATCAGAATAAAACATTGGTAGTCATCAAGAATTTTATTTTGTAATTTTAATACTAAAGGTAAGAATTAAGGAATAAATACTAAAAGATAATCTTTTTTAAAATATAGATATGTTAAATACAAAGAATTTTTGTTAAATTCCAAGAAGAAGTAATAATTTTCTTCCTACATGTGCGTACTATGAGCTGTAGACGATATCTTATGTGCAGTACATCTTCATTTCTCAACTTATTGGCAGTAAAAATCAATGTGAATTGTAAATGATTATTTACGAACTCAATGCTTTATTTGCTAAAAAGATTGTGTTGTTTCAAATCACAGAAAATTGTCCCATTAAAAAACTTTTCTCAACAAATTCCATATGGTTACAAAAATTCCGCATAAAAACTTGTTTCCCAGTAAAAATATTTAACCTTCAACGAAGTCCACCACATTAAAAAAATAAGAACATAAATAAAAGAGATGGTCTCATAAAAGTTGAGTTAAAACCGTTTTTAAAATATAGCTCATTACTATATTTAAAAAAATTGGTAATGTGATACAAAATTTAAATTTTTAGCTTTTGTTTCACATACTCATTACTAGATGGCGCCACTAAATTAAACAAAAACTTAATTACAGGATATTTTGAGAGAATTTCAAACCTTTAAAATGTCAGGACATGAATGCTGATTACTAAATACATATATATTTTTATAAATATAAAATAAGAAATTAAATCATTGGGCTTAAATACTACTAGAGACAGTAAACTCATTTGTTAGTGAACATAATCCTGAGCTAATTTATCAAGTTTTATTTACATAGTCATGCATGTTAAGGGGTTATAAAAAAATTAAAAAATTCATGTATACCTAGGACAACAATACTTTTTTTTGTTATTAATGTTATTTATTTTATACTTAATAGTCACCTTCACCTGTGAATTTTTATAATGCATTTTTAAAAATCGTTTTTATTCAATGGACACAAAACTTATTTATTGAAATAACTCGATAAGAATTTATGAAAAAATTTTTTAAATTAATTTAAAAGCATTGTCTTTTTTCAACAAATTAGGAGCAAATTACCACTCCTTAAATCAAACTAAAAAAATAGTGTTCCGTTCTATTTGTTTCATCAATCTGATGCAAGTCGTTCTAGCTTTTGCAGAGAATATTTTTTGAAAAACTTTTGCTATGGCTCAGGCTTTTTTTTTATATTCTCAGATTATATTTCATTTATTTCATATTTTGATACATTTTAAAAATTTGTTTCAATACTCATTAAAAAATAAAAAAATGAATTATTCGTCATATAAACTATTTGTATTCTATTTATTCACTGAGGGAAGTTTAAGTATACAAAAAAATCTAACTCAAAACTGATAATTCCTTTGTTCTGTTACAAAGGTAACAATATTTCAAGAATAGTTATTTTGCCTTTAAACTCGTTATTGGTGTAAAGATCACGATTTCTTGCATTTGTGAAAGGCCATTAACCGAATTCAGGCAACGTATTAATTCTATAACGAGTTTCAGTTACTGCTTAATTTACAAATTAGTGGCAGATATGGAACATAAATTTTACTCCGTAGTTAGTTTGTAAATATAGAATATATTATTCTTTATCAGTAGGTTTAGCCTATTAACCCTCCAAGCATCAAGCCCGCAAATAGACGGAATCTCTTCTCCCTTCAAAGCGTTAGGCCCGTGAATAGACGGAAATTTAAATCACCTTAAAACTGTCACTGCCCGTACTTTGACGGGTAAAGTTTTTCGCTTCCCCCAAACTCAAGCTGCGAGATAATGAGAAAGAAATGTGAGATAAGGAGAAGTCAATCGTTATCAGTGGACTGGATGAATGTTGTCTTCCTGGTCATGTTCTTTAAGCATTTTAAAATTTTGTTTACGTTTTCAGACGTTTATTTTGAGATTTTGAGAATAAATGCGAATCCCCATTGAGTTTTAAATAAGGGTAGTAAAATCTAATGAATGAAAATTAACCTACTTTTAATATGAAAATGAACATATTTACGTATTATTATTAATAAATTGATCCATAAGATTTTAAAACTTTCTAGCGTGAAACAATAGTTAATCTAAAAAATAAATATAAAATAAAAATTTGACAATTTTTTCTTTTATAGTAAAGTATAGTAAGTTTAATTGTAAAGTTTGAGTTCACCAGATATGATTTTAATTTATTTATCAAGTTTGTTAGTTTTATCTCCTAAAATACCAAATGAAGAAATTAAAATTCTCGTTTAGTTTACCAAAGCTTTAAAGATGTAACTAATTATTGTTAATTAAGGCTAGGGTTTTTAAATATTCTGAATTTGAATATAAAAATTCAAAAACTTAATTTAAAAAATCTGTATGTTTTTTTTTTCTTTTTCCCAAACAAATAAACGCAAGCGAGGTATTTTATCTATATTTGTTTGTGTATATAAAACTAATACATCTTTTTACTACCATTCGGATTTAATTTTTTTAATTATTTTCACAACTTTAAATTTTTATTGTAGCTAATATATATTGTCTTTTTTGAGTTTGTTGAAAAATAAAATTGTATTTTACTAATAACATTATATATTTTATCACAATAGCTTTAAGAGTAAACTTTTGATAAGTACTAATTAAAGAATTTGGTTAGCTTTCTTCACTACAGATTTTTTGGAATTCTATTAATTCCATAATGAATATAGACTTTAGGAATTGTTTTTGTTGCGTTATTGAAAATCTAAGTACTGGCCTTTGAACATTTGTTTAAATACTGTAGGAAATTTGAACAATAATGCTCTTAATATAGAAAAAATATGAACGCGTAATCAAAAACTTCTCACAAGCCAAAACTATTTTTGCAAACACATTTGAGAATATTTTCAAAATATATGTTTAGTTATATGCGCATCTTCATTGGCATGCTACTTTTATCAGCAGTTTATAGTAAAACTTCTAATTGTGCTGTTACAACAGATTTTTAATATGGGGATTTTTACTTGAAACTAAAATATGTTTGATTCCGCTTGACATTATTAATTACTTAAATAAAAAAAAATTAATCGCTTCAAAAATCAATCATGTACCTAGAAACTTTTTTTCAACGTTCTGTAAATATTTGCTCCAAATTTAAGACTGAAAATGTTGTTACAAAAATTCTTTAGATTATTGGAATATAGAATCTTAAAACTTCATAAAAATTTAAAGGAAGTTTTACAGTATAAACATTCTCTTTATTTTTCAGTAACATGTGTTGCAAATAAAATCATGTTTATTCTCATATAAGCATTGTAATTTTTAATATAGTAGAATTATATGAGTGTTATTTTTAGAACTGTGCCATGAAATTAATCTTTTTCTTACTTTTATGAAATTGTAAAGAAGAATAGATTCATTTAATTTGATGACAAAACAGGAAGTAAATTTACTTCATAGAAAAACTACGAAAAATTGTTCACCCTATGAACCTTTGTGACCTCCTCTCTTTGAAGAAATGATATAATTAATGTAGATGACCGATACGAAATACAGAAATTTTGAAATACAATAAATGTTTTTCTAGTGATTGCGATAAATATAGCATTATAAAAATATGATAAAATGATAAAATATAAATAGATGCAAAACGTAGAATATATAACAAAAATATTAATGCATTTAATGATCATAAAAGGTTCTGATTTTTTTTTAATAGGAGAAAGACTTATAAAATCAAAATCAAACTCATCTTGTTTATTCTTGAAATAACGAAATGAGCAGATACAAAAATATGTAATTGCAATATGTCAAATAAAAATTTGTAAGCATAAATCCTGAAAAACTTATATACAAACATTTTAATTTTTTTCTTAAAAATGTAAAATGGGATTGAGTAGAATAATAACAATAAAAGCACAGTATAATAAAAAATAGGAATATAATCAATAATGTGATTTAGAAGTGTAAATCTCAATAATCAAACACAGTATGATATCTTTCAAAACATGGTGTGATACATAGTGCAACCTTGCATTATTTGCACTGAAACCTAGTTTCTTTCCTAACACGACGGCCTTTATCATCAAATCTTTTGCTACACACAATACACACTCTTGACAAGCTTTTCTTTTTACCTGTCGCTTCAATGTGTGAAGGAAAGTGGCGTCCAGTGAGGCGGTCAGATACAAGAAGTTGCAAATTTTTCTTATCTCCATACGTTTGAAATAAGCTTTCTATTAGATTTAATCTAAATTCTAGATGTGTCATTTTACCTCCACATTTTTTAAAGAGAACATATGAATTCCATACGCTCTGGTTTAATAACTGCCTGAAAATCTTCTTGTAATATTTCTTTTGTTGATTCCGAGCTGTTGGATAATATGACAAACATTGATCAGCCATATCCACTCCTCCCATCGTTCGATTATAATCTAAAATAGCCTTAGGCGTTTTAGAAATAATTTCTGCAATGTCGCCATTACTTTTCTTCATCCTTTTGCACTGCTCAACAAAATTAATTGTGTGAATTGTGCTAAGCATATGAATTGGCTTCTTATCCATATATTTTAAAATGCACATTTTTCCTTTCTGAAAGCCAACGATCTCTCCCTTTTTAATATTTCTGTCCTTTATTTCTTGTGGGATACCACGTCTATATGATCTTAAAGTTCCATAAATGTCTGTTTTATTAGCTATCAAGATCTCTGCGAGTTCAGGAGAAGTATAAAAATTGTCTAAAGAGACACAGTAACCTTTACTCAGAAGATTTTCCATCAGAGTCATAACTATGTTAGTGGTTGCAGAATATTTATAGACGTTTTTCCATAGAGGCATGTCTTTTCCTGTGTATATCAAGCTATTCCAGATGTATCCTGTACTTGATTCACATAATTGGTAAAATTTTATCCCAAATTTGGACTTTTTCTTCGGCAGATATTGCTTAAAGGCCAACCGGCCCTTATATAATAGCATTGATTCATCGACAGACATTTCACACTCGGGAATATATGAAGATTTAAATTTTCTGTTTAATGCTTCATATACTTCATATATTTTTCGAAGTCCAGGTTGAGGATGATTGTTTGTATCTATTGTTGCATTATTTGTGAAGTGCAAGAACTTCATCAGCAAAGCAAACCTTCTTTCGGACATTATTTGACCAAAAACTGGTGTATAAAGGAACGGATTTTGAGACCAATATAACTTTTGAATCGGCTTTTGAAGGATTCCTTGGAGGATCAATAAAGCAAGGAACACTCTTATTTCGCTGGCATCCGTATCTTTCCATCCGTGTAATCTTGAACTGGGTGTTAATTCATTTGTTTCAATGAAACTCTCTGCAAAACGATTTGTTTCACTCGCTATATAACTGATGATATCATCATCAAAAAAAATTCCAAAAAGTTCCAAAGGTGAAGAACTGTGAATCTGAACTTTTATTCCGGGATTCCCAGTAAATGGAAATCTTGGGGGAGAAGGTCCAAGGTTGTCTTCTTCCAGACGACACCAGTCTCTTGCATCATCTAATGATACATCTTCATCACTCTCAGAAGAAATATCCAAATACGATGAATCAGAATCGGAATATTCTTCAGAATCCATTTATAAATTAGTAGATAAAACAAAAGCTATGAAATATTTTAAGAAATACTGAAATTTGTCAAGTAACAGCAAATTAAATTAGACCCTCTTTAAAATGCGTCATTAAATATAATGTAGGCTGAAATATAACTTTTCTACTCTATCGACCTAGTTTCCTACCTAGCTGACTAGGTACTCCACACAGGTTGCTCGATAGGATTTGAAAGGGAAAAAAAAATTCAAATATATGAGCAAGCTTGTAGCTTCACTATCTCAACTATCTGCAGAATAAATAGGCTGTGAACTTATCTGGTCTTACTTATATAGAGCCCCTATATCGATATTCCATTCTTCCGCTAATGTTTTTATTGCCATCCCATACGCTTTCTTGTACATCAATCATCTGGCATGCAAATGGGAAAGCTATCACATGCTTTGAAATCGTGTGTCGAAGTCAAGCACTTAAAATTTTCTCATGGGTTCTTCATATTTGTTCCCACGATTAGAAACCTTAAAAATAATTATTATTTCGCTTAAGGTTAAAAAAATGGAAAGGAAAAGGAAATGGAGTCGTTTAGGTTCCGAAAGGTTTGAGAACTAATTAGATTTAAATTGGCTTATCAAGAAAAATTATCAGAAGAGCATCAGATTGATTGCCCCCTAACGTTTTACCATAAAGTACGTCGTAAATGATAAAAACCACAGATGTTATTTCCACCGCAGATGTTTCATATGATCTTCAACAAGTCTTGAAGAAGAGAACCGGAAAGAATAATTCACTATTTTTTTGGAAATGGAAACCTTATCGTATTCAATGCCCAGAATAGTAAATGTAAAGATGATTTATTAAAAAAACTTTAATTTAAAAATCATTAATAGTTTTTCCCAAAGCCTCTCACTGAGTAAGCATTTCCTAAACATTGTTTCATTGTAAAAAGTTATCAGAAATGTTAAAACAAAACGATATTTATACAATATCCCTCTTGAAAATATTCAAAATAAAAACAATTCAGCAACAATTATAATACTCAAAAATACGCGAACATCATGACAAAAATTATTCCAATATGCTAAAAAAGTGTAACACTAAAACAAGTTATTTTTGATCACTGGAATGAGAAAAATTTGGAAATACCCACATTTCAAGTAATTTGAAATTCTTTACGAGTAGAAATATTAATCTTTAGCTTCACGTTTTCATTTTTTTAAATACAGCTTGTGTGCTAAGGATATCAGAAGTAGACACCTCACAACTATTATTATAATACTAGTGCATATATTTACTGATAGTGAAGATGAGTATTAATATTGGCGATCTCCAGATCAAATTGTTTGACCTGGGGCGAACACATTTTATACGTTTATAATTTGGAACTGGGAATGTACACCTCTGGATGAAATAATCAAAAATTACATAGAATTTTAACATTTATCCACTATAAAAGGTGAAATTGCTACAACACAATGTATACAATGCTCAATTTTATTTATACATTTGAATGCATCAGCAAAAAAATCATTCTTTGAGATAAAATTATCTTGAACTTTTTGTGTCTTATTCGCTTCAGCTATATGGTTTATTTGAATTTTAGTAAATAAAATTATACGGCAAAAAAATTCGTACCATTGAATAAGAAAATTTTGAGTTCGTAATTAAAGCACCAAACTTTTTTCTATAGTGATATTTTCGAATGAATTGTAAAAATTTAATATTTTTTATTTATCTAGAAAAAGAGTTTTTTTTAAAAATCATGGTGGATTAAAATATTTTTTTTAATTAAGACTGGCGTAGGAAAAGTAATTTACTTATTAGATTAAATTTAATCTGATTTATTAATTACTTTTTTCAATTAATAATTAATAAAAAAATCAAGACACATCCTTTTATTTTAGGTAAGTAAATGAAACCTCTAAGTTTTTGTCTGACTGAAACATTCTTAAGACTTTGTGCTAGTTTGTATAACTTTATTCAAAGATTAGTGAATTTGGTGATGAGCGTGATACTCATGCCCTTAGAAAGGTTAGATTAAAATTTTAAAGAAATGATTTCCATTGTCCAGCGTGATAGTTGCTGTTTTTAGTGATTCTATTTTAAATTGTCTGGTCTGACGATATAATCAATAATACGAACAGACAAATATGGTAGATAATCTGACATATAATATATAATCTCAAATATTTAAAAAATTAAAAAGAAATATCCAGTAGTACATATAAAACTTTGTTGCTAAATGGTTCTGTTATCTACATTTAGAAATTTATTAAGCCTTATGGCATTCAAGAAAAAAGGTTTTGCATTAATTGTAGTTTATTCACTCCCGTTTTAAATTAAGGATTTTCTAATAAACAAATTTTATTCTACTGAATGGAGCATGGAGTCTGAAACAGTATGAGTTATATGACTATCGAAATTTAAAATGTCAAGATGTTTTGCTGAAGAAACCATTTAATTTAAAATTTTGTATTGACCAGCAACCTCGGAAAATATTTTGGGCGCCAATCTCAGCTAGGAAGAAATATGCATAAAAATCAATGCAGTTGCATTTGAAAAGCTTTTAAATTCAGAATTTAATAATATTTAATAATTCTCTGACCCTAGGGAATGTCGTTATCCGATTGCAAGATTGTGAGAACTTTGACTCTAACTCGAATTATTTAAGCTGATTTTTTTTATTGTAATTCATTTTAAAATGGTTCTTGTTCTGTAGAATATTTCT
>JAOUZG010025774.1:0-13635 GCA_026289955.1 Argiope argentata
GAAAAAATATTTTTATATTTATAATTTTTTTTATAATTATAAAAAAATCTTTTTTTTATTCTTTTATTTATTCATTTCTGTATATTATAAATATATATAATTTCTGAAAAAAATTTATATTTATAAAGGAAATAGTTTTAATTTCTAACTTTCCCCCACCCACCGAAAAAAAGACAAATATGATTTTCAAAAAGTAGTAAACAATGCGTGCATTAACTTAGTAAAATAAAAAATAATATTAAGCAGCAAAATAATAGTAACTATATTTGTCAAGATACATTAAAAAATGTTTATAAGGTTAATTAACAACCCCTTTATTAAAGTTAAGCTTAAAAATCAATAAATAAAAAAATAAATTCATAAGTTTTCAAATTTGTCTCCCCTTGCGTAGTAAATGCTTATCCAAAATCTATATACAAAGTTTCATCAATAGTTAAAATAACATTTATTAATAAATATTTGTGCCACTAATTAATTGGGATGAAAAGAAATTGAAAAAAATATATGTTTTTTTTAATTATTAAAAGTATTATTAACAGTTCAAACGTGATTTGTTAATATTTTATCAGACAAGTACAGAAAATTCAAATCCGCTTTTATAAACTAATCACAATTCTTATTATACATAATTACGGCATGCAAATATAACGATTTCTCTTTCTTTAATAGGTATAATAGTTTTCTCTTGGATTTGAAGTGAAATATTCAAATAAAAACTGAAGTAAACAGCTCATATCATCAATCAATCCTGTTATCGCGTATTTTTACAAGAAAGTGATTTCCTATTATCTGGAGTTCATTCCCCTAATTGGAGGGACCACCCATATTCAAACTGTCAGCGATAACCACAAAATGACTTCTTGTAAGCGGATATCCAGCCTCGTTTATTACACTTAAGGGGTAAAGCAATGGCGACTTTCTACGGGGTAGCCGGGTTAAGAGCTGTTTGAGGAAGGCAATTTCCTAAGTTCCTGCCGGTTTACAAGAGACACGTTGGAGCGACTCTCTACGTTCCAACCTTTTGAAGGGCTAGTAAAAAACAATTTTTATATTTTCATATGATGAAATATATTGAATATCAAATATATATTATCTAATAATTGAAATTTTAAATAAGAATAAATAATTTTTTCTCTTCAGTCATTTTAAATTACTTTAAAGTAATTAATGGATATTATCCTGCTGTGCAACACCGCACACAATCCATTTCGAGATAAGGCCTTTCACTATTTCATTTCAAGTGCTCCATCCATTGGAAATCCAAATGTTGATTATTTTGGAGTCGTTTCTATGACTTCTGAAAATAATAAGTTGTGATATTTCAAGAAAAATATTCTGGAGAAAAGAAAACGTTTCAGCAATTTTAATAATCAGAAATTTAAATGACATTTTGAACATTTTTTATTTCTCCTTTAACACATTTTAGTATTTAATTTCAAATTATTATTTTCAAATTAATAACTCCTTAAATGTTGTAGCTATACTCAAAATGCTATGAAACTAAAATGAGTGTGACTTTATTCATATCATGAATCCTTAAGTCATCAAGTTATATATTTCAAATATCATTTCAGGTAAATATTTATTTCATAAATGATAAATATAAATTTAAAAATTTTGAAGTAAATTTGAAATAATTATTTATTTTTTGTAAAACCAAATTACATTAATTCATAAGATAAAGGAAATTAAACCAAACAATTCAAACATCTTTAATATTTTTAATATCAATATATTAAAGAAATATTTTTAATGAATTCACTATATATATTAAAGTATGAAATTGTCTTATTTTTATACGTCAAAGATGAATAGTCAAATTCGAAAATATGCTTTTTTATGCTTTCAGACCCCAAAATCTTCTTTAAGAAATAAATTTTGGAAAACCTAATCATTGTGAGAAAATGTTAAATGATCACTACATTTCGCATTTGCTAACAACATCATTGAATGGTTCTTATTATCTATTATAGGAAATTTTCAAGTCTGAATTCAAAAGAAAATTACACTAGGGCTTGAATTTTGTCTAAATCTATTTGCATTAAAAGCATGTTGACTTTCCTGGCCTAATGCCATCTCATGTCACAAGGAACGAGGCTGCATCACAGAGAACGAGGATGTAATAGAAATTTAAGCACAAAGGTTATAGAAATTATGTTTGAGAATTATAGAAATCGTCTATTTCGTATTTCTGATGATCGTGAAAATTGTTGTACTTAAACAACTATCATCTTCATTAATGTTATTTCATTAATTCCCTTATAATTAATTCCTTCCTGGACTATTTTTTTTCTCCGGTTGAAAGCGATTGCCTGCAATTACTTTGATTTCCTAAACTGCTTAATCTCTACAGTTCTATTCATTACGTGAACGAGCATAAATATGATATAATAATATAGTATGCTTATTATCAAGATTAAGGAATTGAAAAGAATTTATACAATAAGCTGTTACTGTATTGGCATGCATTCAATGCAATATTGTTTTGAAGCTGTTCGGTATTCTTACTGATATTTTATGACTTCATCTGAATGGAAGTGAAGCTTGGATCTACATTTTCTAGAATGAATAAATGATAATGTTTGCGAAATATACCAATCTTAAATTTGCCGCAATCAAGCAAAAAAAGAACGATCAAAATAGTCGGATTTGTGTGATTTGGATGTAAGATAATTACACCGCTCTGTTAATCTAATGTTTTGCATAGCTACTTTTAAATTTGAAAAATGCAAAAAGAATAAAGAAATATTTTTAAAGGATATTTTAAGATATTGTATTCTTCTTTCTTGTATGTTTAATTCTAGCTGATATTAGCATTAGTGTAATACCACGATTGTAAGACCCGCCCCTTTGTATCCAACGATGATAAGAAAACCTGCTAGGAGGCAAAAGGTCACGTGGTACCAAAGGGGGCGAACCACGGGAGGGCCTAGGAAGAACCGAGAGGGGACGGAGGAAGGACGAGCGTGGGAGGAAAGGGGTGCGATTCGCCATGAACGAGGGACTAGCTTCTTTTGATTTTCATGTTTCATTTCATTTTTAATCTTTTGTAAATATGTAAAAATAATATATTAACCCTCCAAGCGTCAAGGCCGCAAATAGACGGAATCTCTTCTCCCTTCAAAGCGTTAGGCCCGTGAATAGACGGAAATTTAAATCCCTTTAAAACTGTCACTGCCCGTACTTTGACGGGTCCAGTTTTTCGCTTCCCCCAAACTCAAGTTGCGAGATAATGAGAAAGAAATGTGAGATAAGGAGAAGCCAGTCGTTATCAGTGGACTGGATGAATGTTGTCTTCCTGGTCATGTTCTTTAAGCATTTTAAAATTTTGTTTACGTTTTCAGACGTTTATTTTGAGATTTTGAGAATAAATGCGAATCCCCATTGAGTTTTAAATAAGGGTAGTAAAATCTAATGAATGAAAATTAACCTACTTTTAATATGAAAATGAACGTATATACGTATTATTATTAATAAATTGATCCATAAGATTTTAAAACTTTCTAGCGTGAAACAATAGTTAATCTAAAAAATAAATATAAAATAAAAATTCGACAATTTTTTCTTTTATAGTAAAGTATAATAAGTTTAATTGTAAAGTTTGAGCTCACCAGATATGATTTTAATTTATTTATCAAGTTTGTTAGTTTTTATCTCCTAAAATACCAAATGAAGAAATTAAAATTCTCGTTCAGTTTACCAAAGCTTTAAAGATGTAACTAATTATTGTTAATTAAGACTAAGGTTTTTAAATATTCTGAATTTGAATATAAAAATTCAAAAACTTAATTAAAAAAATCTGTATGTTTTTTTTTTCTTTTTCCCAAACAAATAAACGCAAGCGAGGTATTTTATCTATATTTGTTGGTGTATATAAAACTAATACATCTTTTTTCTACCATTCGGATTTAATTTTTTTACTTATTTTCACAACTTTAAATTTTTATTGTAGCTAATATATATTGTCTTTTTTGAGTTTGTTGAAAAATAAAATTGTATTTTACTAATAACATTATATATTTTATCACAATAGCTTTAAGAGTAAACTTTTGATAAGTACTAATTAAAGAATTTGGTTAGCTTTCTTCACTACAGATTTTTTGGAATTCTATTAATTCCATAATGAATATAGACTTTAGAAATTGTTTTTGTTGCGTTATTGAAAATCTAAGTACTGGCCTTTGAACATTTGTTTAAATACTGTAGGAAATTTGAACAATAATGCTCTTAATATAGAAAGAATATGAACGCGTAATCAAAAACTTCTCACAAGCCAAATCTATTTTTACAAACACATTTGAGAATATTTTCAAAATATATGTTTAGTTATATGCGCATCTTCATTGGCATGCTACTTTTATCAGCAGTTTATAGTAAAACTTCTAATTGTGCTGTTACAACAGATTTTTAATATGGGGATTTTTACTTGAAACTAAAATATGTTTGATTCCGCTTGACATTATTACTTACTTAAATAAAAAAAATTAATCGCTTCAAAAATCAATCATGTACCTAGAAACTTTTTTTCAACGTTCTGTAAATATTTGCTCCAAATTTAAGACTGAAAATGTTGTTACAAAAATTCTTTAGATTATTGGAATATAGAATCTTAAAACTTCATAAAAATTTAAAGGAAGTTTTACAGTATAAACATTCTCTTTATTTTTCAGTAACATGTGTAGCAAATAAAATCATGTTTATTCTCATATAAGCATTGTAATTTTTAATATAGTAGAATTATATGAGTGTTATTTTTAGAACTGTGCCATGAAATTAATCTTTTTCTTACTTTTATGAAATTGTAAAGAAGAATAGATTCATTTAATTTGATGACAAAACAGGAAGTAAATTTACTTCATAGAAAAACTACGAAAAATTGTTCACCCTATGAACCTTTGTGACCTCCTCTCTTTGAAGAAATGATATAATTAATGTAGATGACTGATACGAAATACAGAAATTTTGAAATACAATAAATGTTTTTCTAATGATTGCGATAAATATAGCATTATAAAAATATGATAAAATGATAAAATATAAATAGATGCAAAACGCAGAATATATAACAAAAATATTAATGCATTTAATGATCATAAAAGGTTCTGATTTTTTTTAATAGGAGAAAGACTTATAAAATCAAAATCAAACTCATCTTGTTTATTCTTGAAATAACGAAATGAGCAGATACAAAAAAATGTAATTGCAATATGTCAAATAAAAATTTGTAAGCATAAATCCTGAAAAACTTATATACAAACATTTTAATTTTTTTCTTAAAAATGTAAAATGGGATTGAGTAGAATAATAACAATAAAAGCACAGTATAATAAAAAATAGGAATATAATCAATAATGTGATTTAGAAGTGTAAATATCAATAATCAAACACAGTATGATATCTTTCAAAACATGGTGTGATACATAGTGCAACCTTGCATTGTTTGCACTGAAACCTAGTTTCTTTCCTAACACGACGGCCTTTATCATCAAATCTTTTGCTACACACAATACACACTCTTGACAAGATTTTTTTTTTACCTGTCGCTTCAATGTGTGAAGGAAAGTGGCGTCCAGTGAGGCGGTCAGATACAAGAAGTTGCAAATTTTTCTTATCTCTATACGTTTGAAATAAGCTTTCTATTAGATTTAATCTAAATTCTAGATGTGTCATTTTACCTCCACATTTTTTAAAGAGAACATATGAATTCCATACGCTCTGGTTTAATAACTGCCTGAAAATCTTCTTGTAATATTTCTTTTGTTGATTCCGAGCTGTTGGATAATATGACAAACATTGATCAGCCATATCCACTCCTCCCATCGTTCGATTATAATCTAAAATAGCCTTAGGCGTTTTAGAAATAATTTCTTCAATGTCGCCATTACTTTTCTTCATCCTTTTGCTCTGCTCAACAAAATTAATTGTGTGAATTGTGCTAAGCATATGAATTGGCTTCTTATCCATATATTTTAAAATGTACATTTTTCCTTTCTGAAAGCCAACGATCTCTCCCTTTTTAATATTTCTGTCCTTTATTTCTTGTGGGATACCACGTCTATATGATCTTAAAGTTCCATAAATGTCTGTTTTATTAGCTATCAAGATCTCTGCGAGTTCAGGAGAAGTATAAAAATTGTCTAAAGAGACACAGTAACCTTTACTCAGAAGATTTTCCATCAGAGTCATAACTATGTTAGTGGTTGCAGAATATTTATAGGCGTTTTTCCATAGAGGCATGTCTTTTCCTGTGTATATCAAGCTATTCCAGATGTATCCTGTACTTGATTCACATAATTGGTAAAATTTTATCCCAAATTTGGACTTTTTCTTCGGCAGATATTGCTTAAAGGCCAACCGGCCCTTATATAATAGCATTGATTCATCGACAGACACTTCACACTCGGGAATATATGAAGATTTAAATTTTCTGTTTAATGCTTCATATACTTCATATATTTTTCGAAGTCCAGGTTGAAGATGATTGTTTGTATCTATTGTTGCATTATTTTAAATTGCAAGAACTTCATAAGCAAAGCAAACCTTCTTTCGGACATTATTTGACCGAAAACTGGTGTATAAAGGAACGGATTTTGAGACCAATATAACTTTTGAATCGACTTTTGAAGGATTCCTTGAAGGATCAATAAAGCAAGGAACACTCTTATTTCGCTGGCATCCGTATCTTTCCTTCCGTGTAATCTTGAACTGGGTGTTAATTCATTTGTTTCAATGAAACTCTCTGCAAAACGATTTGTTTCACTCGCTATATAACTGATGATATCATCATCAAAAAAAATTCCAAAAAGTTCCAAAGGTGAAGAACTGTGAATCTGAACTTTTATTCCGGGATTTCCAGTAAATGGAAATCTTGGGGGAGAAGGTCCAAGGTTGTCTTCTTCCAGACGACACCAGTCTCTTGCATCATCTAATGATACATCTTCATCACTCTCAGAAGAAATATCCAAATACGATGAATCAGAATCGGAATATTCTTCAGAATCCATTTATAAGTTAGTAGATAACACAAAAGCTATGAAATATTTTAAGAAATACTGAAATTTGTCAAGTAACAGCAAATTAAATTAGACCCTCTTTAAAATGCGTCATTAAATATAATGTAGGCTGAAATATAACTTTTCTACTCTATCGACCTAGTTTCCTACCTAGCTGACTAGGTACTCCACACAGGTTGCTCGATAGGATTTGAAAGGGAAAAAAAATTCAAATATATGAGCAAGCTTGTAGCTTCACTATCTCAACTATCTGCAGAATAAATAGGCTGTGAACTTATCTGGTCTTACTTATATAGAGCCCCTATATCGATATTCCATTCTTCCGCTAATGTTTTTATTGCCATCCAATACGCTTTCTTGTACATCAATCATCTGGCATGCAAATGGGAAAGCTATCACATAATTTGAAATCGTGTGTCGAAGTCAAGCACTTAAAATTTTCTCATGGGTTCTTCATATTTGTTCCCACGATTAGAAACCTTAAAAATAATTATTATTTCGCTTAAGGTTAAAAAAATGGAAAGGAAAAGGAAATGGAGTCGTTTAGATTCCGAAAGGTTTGAGAACTAATTAGATTTAAATTGGCTTATCAAGAACAATTATCAGAAGAGCATCAGATTGATTGCCCCCTAACGTTTTACCATAAAGTACGTCGTAAATGATAAAAACCACAGATGTTATTTCCACCGCAGATGTTAAAACCACAGATGTTTCATTTGATCTTCAACAAGTCTTGAAGAAGAGAACCGGAAAGAATAATTCACTATTTTTTTGGAAATGGAAACCTTATCGTATTCAATGCCCAGAATAGTAAATGTAAAGATGATTTATAAAAAAAAATTAATTTAAAAATCATTAATAGTTTTTCCCAAAGCCTCTCACTGAGTAAGCATTTCCTAAGCATTGTTTCATTGTAAAAAGTTATCAGAAATGTTAAAACAAAACGATATTTATACAATATCCCTCTTGAAAATATTCAAAATAAAAACAATTCAGCAACAATTAAAATACTCAAAAATACGCGAACATCATGACAAAAATTATTCCAATTTGCTAAAAAAGTGTAACACTAAAACAAGTTTATTTTTGATCACTGGAATAAGAAAAATTTGGAAATACCCACATTTCAAGTAATTTGAAATTCTTTACGAGTCAAAATATTAATCTTTAGCTTCACGTTTTCATTTTTTTAAATACAGCTTGTGTGCTAAGGATATCAGAAGTAGACACCTCACAACTATTATTATAATACTAGTGCATATATTCACTGATAGTGAAGATGAATATTAATATTGGCGATCTCCAGATCAAATTGTTTGACCTGGGGCGAACACATTTTATACGTTTATAATTTGGAACTGGGAATGTACACTTCTGGATGAAATAATCAAAAATTACATAGAATTTTAACATTTATCCACTATAAAAGGTGAAATTTCTACAACACAATGTATACAATGCTCAATTTTATTTATACATTTGAATGCATCAGCAAAAAAATCATTCTTTGAGATAAAATTATCTTGAACTTTTTGTGTCTTATTCGCTTCAGCTATATGGTTTATTTGAATTTTAGTAAATAAAATCATACGGCAAAAAAATTCGTACCATTGAATAAGAAAATTTTGAGTTCGTAATTAAAGTACCAAACTTTTTTCTATAGTGATATTTTCGAATGAATTGTAAAAATTTAATATTTTTTATTTATCTAGAAAAAGAGTTTTTTTTAAAATCATGGTGGATTAAAATATTTTTTTTAAATTATGACTGGCGTAGGAAAAGTAATTTACTTATTAGATTAAATTTAATCTGTTTTATTAATTACTTTTTTCAATTAATAATTGATAAAAAAATCAAGACACATCCTTTTATTTTAGGTAAGCAAATGAAACCTCTAAGTTTTTGTCTGACTGAAACATTCTTAAGAATTTGTGCTGGTTTGTATAACTTTATTCAAAGATTAGTGAATTTGGTGATGAGCGTGATACTCATGCCCTTAGAAAGGTTAGATTAAATTTTTAAAGAAATGATTTCCATTGTCCAGCGTGATAGTTGCTGTTTTTAGTGATTCTATTTTAAATTGTCTGGTCTGACGATATAATCAATAATACGAACAGACAAATATGGTAGATAATCTGACATATAATATATAATCTCAAATATTAAAAAAATTAAAAAGAAATATCCAGTAGTACATATAAAACTTTGTTGCTAAATGGTTCTGTTATCTATATTTAGAAATTTATTAAGCCTTATGGCATTCAAGAAAAAAGGTTTTGCATTAATTGTAGTTTATTCACTCCCATTTTAAATTAAGGATTTTCTAATAAACAAATTTTATTCTACAGAATGGAGCATGGAGTCTGAAACAGTATGAGTTATATGACTATCGAAATTTAAAATGTCAAGATGTTTTGCTGAAGAAACTATTTAATTTAAAATTTTGTATTGACCAGCAACCTTGGAAAATATTTTGGGCGCCAATCTCAGCTAGGAAGAAATATGCATAAAAAATCAATGCAGTTGCATTTGAAAAGCTTTTAAATTCAGAATTTAATAATATTTAATAATTCTCTGACCCTAGGGAATGTCGTTATCCGATTGCAAGATTGTGAGAGCTTTGACTCCAACTCGAATTATTTAAGCTGATTTTTTTTTATTGTAATTCATTTTAAAATGGTTCTTGTTCTGTAGGATATTTCTTTAGAAATATCCAAAAAATTCAAGTGCCAAATGGTTAATTATAAGCCTAAATAAACTGGATAATTTAATTCATTTTTCTAGGCCAAATTTGTTTGTATCATGAATAATACAAAGAAATATTTTGGCAATTACTTTTAATTGTTGTCATAAGGCACATCATTTTCGCAGTCCAGTTATTTCAGCATTACTGAGTTATTGTAAAACATATTTAATTTCAAAATTTTAATCATGCTGATAAATACCAAAGTATCTCAGAAATTGAAATATTGTATGAAATTCCTTAATTGCACAATTGTTTTTCTGAATACTGATTAATCCAATTAATAACTTGGCATTACTTATGACAATTAATATTTTAAAAGTGCATTTTAGAATATTGAAAAACATTGGAAATACGTTGAGAGGAATTTTTTTTTTCAAGAATTAAATCACTTCTATGTAATTTCGAAAAATAATTTCACATTACAATGGGATTAAAAATTTTGAGAAACGTATAACATTATATATATATATATATATATATATATATATATATATATATATATATAAGACGAACACTTTCAATTCCTAAAAATCATATTCCTATCATATTAAACATAAAATAATTTATTTCTAAAGTAAATTTTATGTAGTGCTTCATGAAAAAATAAAAAATCCGCTAAAACACAATAATATTTTCTAAGTTTCCAATCAATGTCATTTCGATCGACCAAAAGAAACATGCTCTTCGAAATGAAAAGACTGCGATAAGATAACAGCTGTCACTCACAACATGATATCCGCTAATCAGCCTACCCCCTGTGGTGCTGAACTACACGCAAAAGGGGAAAGCAATCCGTTTGTCCAAACCCTGACACTTTTAAGAACAGACCTGTTATTCAGACGCGCCGCTTTCGGTACGTAGAGCAATCTGAACGTCGCCGTCTGGAGGGTTAATAATTGAATAAATATATATTCTTTCATTCTTCCGATAAGCAGCTAAATCTTAAACATTTAATAATAAAAGTGGATGTGTTAAGATGATATAAATGAATTAAATATTTATATTTTGTAAAATTAGCATTTATAAATTCTTAAATAAATCAAGAGTTTTTAAACATTTTTCAAAGATTTTCTGTTCTGGGAGTGATATTTAATTTCATATTCTTGAGGCATTAATTTTTGAAATAAAAATAATTGTACTCCAATAATCAAAATTATTCAATAAAACTGATTATTTATGAGATATGAATATCATTATTTTATTAAAATGTGCAATTTTTGACCACTTCATTGGAAGTCTCAAATATTATATTTCAATAAGCTTCTAGCGTCTCAAGACTGATTGGCCAATGATTATGAAAATATTCTAAACTCTTCGATTAAAATCTTCATAAATCAGTCGGATTTGATAGCAGTTTTATAGAAACGCTCGTTTATTTATTTAAAAGCAGAATGATTTTTTAAGACCAAAGGAATGCATACAATTTAGATTTTATTTTTTTTAAGTATATTTTTGGACCAAAAACAAATAAAATGCTGTTATTTATGATATTTAAACCCTTTTGAAATCTAAAATTGAACATTATATTGTATTTGATAAATTTTTGTTGAATAAGTTTTGATATATTTCATAAATTAAGAAAATTATCATGTTACAAATATAATACTCAAATACTGGACGACTCGATTATATATCGAAAATATACTTGGCTCCAGTATGTTTTTTGCATTAATAGTAATTTAATCATTTCTACTTAAATTTATAGTAAAACCTATACGAATTATGCCAAAAAATTTGAGAGATACATAATACATGGCGATTTAAATCCTTTATAACTTTATGAGTAAATAATAGGACTATAGAAATTTGAAGATTAAAAATATTTTGATGAAAAAGATAGCCGTAAATAAAATAATGTTATTTTATGGGGCCTCCAAACAATTTAACATTTTAGAAAAATAATTGTATTTACAATTTCCCTATAGAAATCAAACCCTTAATTTTTAATACCCTCTTCACCGAGGCAGAGAGCATGAGATGGCTCCGAAGAAAAAACAGATAATAGCTCCGCGAATTAGCACTCGGAGGATAAATGATGCGGAAATTATGCCCCACGCAGTTTCAATGGAGCTTATAGTTTACAGGTATCTGATATGATTCATTCTTTTGACTCCAACCATTGCAACATTTTAGAAAAATAATTTTATTTTTGATTTAACTACAGAAATGAAACCCATAATTTTTATTACGCGATTACTAAGAAATAATGAGAGAATAGCGTTTTCAGAAGCTTCGAGAGTTAACCGTTGGATGATGAGTGGCGAGGAAATTATGATTCATACTAATATAAATGTTTGATAGGCCTTTCTACCAGCTATTAAAATATAAATTATATAAAATATTTAATTTAACATTTTAACTATCATTAAGATTTGTGAATAGACAATATGTTACAAACAAATCATATATAAAAAGCAATAAATGAATAATAATTTATAATAAACAGTATGCCACAATCATAACAAATTTCTCCAACTTACGAGTATGTTTTTGTGTGCAACGTGAAGCAGTGTTCTGAAGGTCTATAAATTTGATTTTCTGAAAACTCACAAAGTTTTGATAGTAATTTTTTCCTTCTGATATAAAATTGGAGTCTTATAATTTAAACAACAAATCAACTATTTTAACGATATTTAAAGCTTAACGTTCTTACAAAATCGCGGAAGATATTATCTATTCAATGTGCACAAGTGTTCAAGCATTTGGTAATCGACTAAATAAATAATTATTACTTCTGTATTTATCAAAATACTATAACATTAGATTTCTTGAATCCATGTCGCTTTAACTTATAGCACTTGACTTGGGCAAGCCCCGCTGATACGTCAGCAAATTTTAAGAAGAAGGTATGCGTCTCTTGTTTCAAGCAGCACCAACTGGGGCCAAGAGTACGAGGATGACGAGTTACCCCTGGGCAGGAAAGCCTGCTTTTTAACCCATAAAATCGATATGAAACTAGACACATTCATCTGTGTGCATGAAACAAAATTCAGTATTGTTAGAGAAGAATTTTAATGAAACTAAGATTTACAAGAATTGTACAAATCCATTTGCTTTAATTAAAGTTAGCGTTATTTTTTTTCCTGGAGTAATTGAGTCGAGTAGTTTAAATCAAACCAGGGAAGCAACTTTCACAAAAAGAGAATAATGCTGGAATACAAAGTTTTTTATAAAGTTTGAGATACTGAGTACAAGTTTCTGTTTGTTGGTTAAATAGAATATTCAAACGATATTTATGACACACAGTTGACGCCCTAAATTTTTTGTGATAAATAAATATAATATAATTTTCGATAATAGGAAATGTGATGGATAATGAGAGAAAATATAGCAATTATAATTTTTGAAAAGAGAAAATTACTTGACAGATCATTCAGTACATCGAAACTTAAATGAAGATCTGGATTTCCTCGTACTACCAGAGGTATGAAAATAAAAAGACACCATCGTTATTTTAATTTTTTGCCTTTTGTAAACAGCATTTGAATTACAAAATAAATTCTGAAAATAATCTTATTACAAAAAAATACATATTAATATGAAAACATTTTAAATGATATAATATTTAATCTTGGAAAGATTTTATTTTAAAAAATCCAAGCAATCTTTTACTGAGAACTTACTTTGCTTAGATATCGTAGTAAAGTTCCTTCTTCTTGCCTCGTGCCTTTTCAGTCGCACTTTTAGACCGTTGAGTCCGGTTATATACTAGCCCTGAATGGTCGTTTAAATATCTGATTCCATCTAGGTCGTTGAATACCTCAATCGTGGTGATTGTGTTGGAAAATAACGAAGGAGACAATCTTGTTCTTGATTAAAGGAGATCCAGATTAGTTCATATTGATGAGCTGAGTTTTTTACATGATTTTCAAATGG
>JAOUZG010025779.1:0-28176 GCA_026289955.1 Argiope argentata
TTTGCTTGGTATTACGTTGGGATATGACTGAAAAAAAAATTGGCACCTCGTTTCCGAAAGGTTCCATCTGTCCAGCCAATATTTAATAGAACACTTTTTCCTTTAGACAGCGCTGAAAAAGCAGGATCTTCAGTAACCTGTTGGATTAATGAATTAGTAATCTTATTCGAATATCCTTTTATTCGTTCATCTATTTATTTGAAACTTATTAATTAAACACAAAAGAATCGAAATTGAACAAATTGTTTGGCCCTCCAACTTTCTTGGAAAAAATTGTGCAGTCAACGCAATCAAACTTTTTTTGTTCGTATTTTCCTAAGTATGCGATTTCATAAATAAATGAAGTTCGCGTTTAGATTATTTGATAAAATGGAATTGATCTGCAAGTAATTTGTATACTAATGAACATAATAACCGTTGCTAAGATAAGAATCGGTACGCCATAATTAGCGAAACGTGAATTTTCATGCGGAACTGAAGTGATTTAAAAATAGCCATATCTTACCTACTGATAAGTAACTTAATTGAAATAACAAGGAAACGAATCTGCTGTCTTTATTGGTGTAATTTTTGAAATATTATCAATACAAATAGGGTTGACGATGCTCTCCATAAATGCAGTGGCTATTGTCTTTTTTACATCCTTTCTCGTTTCTGGCATAGTCTTGACTAATAAACAAAATAAAAATGTCAAAAATCGCCAAATGATCTCTATGCAAATCTTTGATCTGCTGGAATATTTTGTGTGACAAATGCATTGCTCCTTATGTCAGGTTTACACTCGACTAGTTATAAGACGGCAAGTATACAGCGCATGCGTAGAAAGAGACTGATTTAAGTTTGCCACAATTTTATAAGATAGGTTTAGGAATTCCATGTTTGGCTATGAATTGCCATTTTGGCGTCCCCGAATTTTTCTTTCATCCACTGTTTTAAAATGACAGATATTTACACAAAGAAACACGGTTACAATTGAACACTTACAAAACAATTGACTTTTGCTTTTCAAATTAAATGATAGTTTAAACTCAGTTTGAACCGAATGCCATAAGTCAAATGCCTGATTGAACGAGAAATTAAAATACATTGAGATACGAGGCATTGTTGAAATATGCAATATTAAAACATCGATAGATTTTTCTGAACGAACTTTTAGAAACTTGAATGATTTTGAAAAATTAACAGAAAAAAAAAGAGAACATCCAGATCATGGAAAATCGACTTCTCATAGAGGCTGGGGTCGTCACATTGGTGTAATAACCGCTGTCGTCCATGAATTTTCCCCCGCATTTTTTTTTTTTTTTTGTATCGATGGCATAAAGATAAATAGGATTCAGCTAGATCGTTACCCTTCCCTCATGGCCTTTTGCATGCTCAAAAAAAGTTTAGTTTTGAACGGATTCACAAAATAAATCATAATTGGTAATGCTTGCCAATGTTACTTTTTTACTAAACTCAAAAAAGCAAACAAATGATATGGATGAAGTCATAGAAATTTTACACCTGTGACAAATGTCAGAAAATCTATCTGTTGGACTATCTGTATTTCTGTCCATGTAACTCAAAAATTCCGTATTGATATCAAAATCATCCCTGCTGATGTTTTATCCAGAATTCTAAAAAGAAAACTTATCAATATTCCAATGAAAAAAAGAAAGCATATATCGATAATCCATTGAAAAAAGAAAACATATCGATATTTTAATGAGAAAAGATAACATTTCGATGTTTCAATGAAAAAAATATCGATGTTACAATAAAAAAATGAAAATTTATATCAATGTTTCAATGAAAAAAACATATCGATATTCCAATAAGAAATGAAAATTTATATCGATATTCCAATAAGAAAAGAAAGCTTATATCGATATTCCAATGAGAAAAGGAAACATATATCAATATTTTATTTTACTGCAAAAAAACTGGAAAGTTAGCTTGCAGACGATATTTATATTTCCATATTTCGACTTCAGAAATTAAAACTCTATTTAAAGTATTAAAAATTAATTAAATTTAATAAATGAATTAATATTTGAAAACCTGTATTAACACCAAGTTTTAAAAAATGTATTTGAACTTGAGTGGTTGAATAAAAAGTATTTTATTAACGATTGAAAATTTGGGCAAGACCTATATAATATAAACTAATAGTAGGAATTGAAAAAAATTATGGCAGAACACACTATTTCTTCGAATTTTGAATCTAATTGTCAATGTTTACTATTATCGTCTTTTCTTCTAATTTTTTATACACTATCTTAAACCATTTCGCCTATCTCACAATTTACAATCTAATTTGGGATAAAATATTAGGATTATTCCTTCATCTATTGTTGGGAGAAATAATAATATAAATAGCATTTTTTAAATTAAGACATTGTAAATTCGATATTAATTCTGTGTTTTGAAAAATCAATTTTGTTAGTTTTATTATATAGCAGATAGAATTTATTATGTTTTATTAATCTTTACGAATTTTATATGGCAAACTAAAGGTTATATGTATAGATGCCTTATGTAACAGAAATTATTAAATCATTGTTTTAAAACTGCCCTGAACAATACACAGGTCCCAACTTAGCCTAGATGGGACCCGGGACAAAAACTTCTTTGGGGCCCCTTCTGCTTTACTACTTTTGTAATGGAGAACCTTCATTAAAGAAGGAAACGTAAAATAAAATTTCTATTCGGTTTGGGGGCCCCCCGATTGCTTATATATTTTTTAAAAAAATTTATCCTTTTTGTTACAAAAAGCTGTTTCTGTTTAATTATGCTACACTTTTATCCTTTTTATAATTATCTTTAATTTTCTTATGTGTAAAACCATACGATTGGCACAGTATAGCCAGGAATGGCTCTTGTGCCAAAAACCCAAACAAACCAAAACAAACCTTGGGGGCTCCCAGTTATTTGGGGGACCGGGGCAACTGCCCCGTATGCCCCTGCCTTTGTCAGGCCTCGACAATACAAAGTAATTATGGTGAACTTTTTTTTTTGTCTTCAGTCATGGCGTTTATCACAGATAGTTCTTCCCTCTGTCTTAAGTCTGTATCTACAATTTTGCCAAACAATTGCTCAAGCATAAAAGAATTCGCACTCTCCAATCCAGCCGCTATCTGCTCAAACAAACCGAAACAACCACTGCACCGAGGCGGCCTCTAGAAAAGTCGTATAAACTCCTCACCACTCTTTATTTATTTATACATAGGTGGCTTTTATTTCTACGTGTTCCCCTCTGCGCGTAACAACACAAAAAATAAACAGGTGTGTGTTCGTCACTGCCCGACTGAAACGGAGTTGCTGTCACTTGAACAGTCCGCGCTCGAAAATGAAGGTTGCAGACGTGCCGCGATGGCGTTCGGACTCGCCTTGAACTAATTGTGGGGCATCATGGAATATTCAAGGGTCAAGTACGCGTCTTTCGATGATTTATTGCTGCCCTTTAATCGTAATCGTAACCGCAAACGGCCAGCGAGTTGTGTTGTCAACAGAGTGTCGTGTGTGAAGGAATATATTCAAGGTAAAAATTTGTTTGGATATTTCTGTTTATTTATCATTTTCTGTGAAAGGTTTGGTTCCATTTTTGCATATTAACCCTTCGCAGTCCGAAAAAAAATTAGATGCGAAAGTATTCATCTAATACAAATATTTGTTTATTGCTATGCAAAATAAATATGCATAATTCATTTAAGTCGAATTTCTTTGAAAAATTAATCTACATCTCCTTAACCATTATGAAGGTTTTTTTAACAATTCAATTTGAAAGATAAATGAATAATACGTCAAAATGATGCGCAATTTCGAATGGTGAATCAGAGGCACCATCGGAGTGCAAAGGGTTGATTTCAGAAGCAAAAAGGATACTAGCACTGCAATGGTTGTGTGACATTCGCTCATCTTTTTTAGAACGTGAAAGGTAAGAACTATTTTAAACAATTGTTGCCACTTTTTTTTCAAAATTTTCGAATTGAAATTTTATTTTTATGAATTTTTAATAAAGTATTTCGATAAATTTACAAGGAAAAAATAAAAACAAAAGAAAAAACTTGAAGATTTTTTTAACCACAGGAAAAAATTTAATACATTATTTTTTAAGTTTTATCTTTTACATTTTTCTCCGTGAAGATAAATAAATGTTCTTATGAGCCTATTCTATTTTTACCATGCGATTGGCACAATATTTGGTTCTTGAGTCAATAAACCATACAAAACCAACCAACGAACCGTGAACATAACTATAATCAGATAATATATTCAAGTAATTATTTTAAATCCATTTCTAGAACTGGTTATTTCATCTCACGATTTTCCCATGGATTTTTGCTATGTTCCCAGAAATTTTTTCTAAATCAGGATATTTGTTTAATTTTCAATTATTGTTTAAAAGAATCTTTTTAGATTTGTTTTTTGTTAAGCTTGTTACTGGAAAAATTATCGTTTGGAGACTAATTTTTTATTAACCCCTTCATCGACATTGACACATCTAATTCGCATCAAGTTACTAAATTGTTTAACTTTTAATCCGGAATTAAATTAAAATATTAAAATACAAAAATCATTTAGAAATATTTCAATACCTCAAATTGGTACTTTTCCGTTAGCCGGGCGATAGCGAAAAATTGTCAAATAATATAGAATTCCGTTAAATTTCTTTGACGATTTTTCGTTGTCGCCCGGCTAACGGAAAAGTACCTACGAATTCCCTTTATATTATTATAGGAATAAAATAATGAGAAATCAACCAAATAAGATGTTATCCTATTAGGAGATTAAGTAAATTCTTTAAGTTAAGGGGTTAAAATATGTAAAATTTAGAATTATAAATATTTTTATCTCCGTTGTATGCAGTTGAGGACAATGTGAAAAGCAATACTAACTATTATAGTTGGTAAGATCTACTTTTTCTTTTTCTATATTATTACAAAATTTTAAAAAATATATTTTAAAAAATTTCGTTTACATTCTTTATTAATGCGATGATATATAAATAGATAAGAAAAGATGATCAAATGCGTTATTTTTCAAAAAACATTTTAATTAGTATTTATATTTTTTAAATCATTATTTTAATTATCATGGATTTACTCTAATATAACACGATAAATTGATATACGGAAAACCACGATAGTCGCACCTGGTAATTTCTTCATAGATATATTATCACATGCATGTTACTAAGAAATCCAACTTTTTAAATAAAAATCTTGCGCAATTTATTTATTTGTTCGTTTGTTGTTATAAAAATTGAGAAATGCCTTATCGAAATATTATTCTTGTGAGATATATCTGATTTTTAAAGGTTTTTTTAAAGAAAATTTTAACTATTTTTCATTTTACTTCACAGTTAGTTGAATATTTTATTTTTCCATTTTGTTAAAATATTAGACCCACTTTAAATGGTGCTAAAAAAAGACAAATTGGATTTGTCCATAGCAACACAATCGACGCATTCTTATTTTCAGCCTCTTTATGATCATTTTTAGATCTCTAATTTTTATTTGAAAGTAACATTATTGTCCCTTATTAATAATTACTAAAAAAATAATTTTAATTGCAACCGAATAATACTGTTTCAACTTATAACAAATCTTTCAGATTTCAATTTAAAGTTAAGAGTTATGTCTAGGGATAAACAACCACAAATATTAAATCGGATCATTACTTGCATTGTAGTTTTTGTTATATAAATGTTATGCAGTATTCCAATTATACCCTCATAAATTATTTATTATAGTTTCATATAAAGGTATTGAAATTTTTAATGTAACAAAATTTATTATTATTACTAAATTTAAAAAGTTATAATAAATAAAAAGAATCAATAATTATAATAATTAATAATACATGAAATATTATTATATTTTCACATCAAGATTTTACCGTAAAAAATAATTGTTTGATAATAGATAAAATATTATTATTATTTTCTCACATCAAGATGTTGCAATTTTTTAAATTCATTTATAGATATGAAAAGTCGTAATAAATAAAAGGAATCCATAATTGTAATAATTAATAAATGAAATATTATATTTTCACATCATAATATTGCAATTTTTTTTATCTATTTATAGATTTGAAAAATTCATAATAATTGAAAAGTATCAATAATTGTAACAATTATTAATAGATGAAATATTATTATTATATATTTACATTAAGACATTGCGATTTTTTTTATCTATTTATAAATATGAAAAATTTGTAATAATTAAAATGCATCAACAATTGTAATAATTATTAATAGATGAAATATTATTATTATATATTTACATTAAGACATTGCGATTTTTTTTTATCTATTTATAAATGTGAAAAATTTGTAATAATTAAAATGTATCAACAATTGTAATAATTAATAGTAAATGAAATATTATTATTATATATTCATATCAAGATATTGCAATTTTTTATCTATTTATAGATTTGAAAAAGTTATAATAAATAAAAGAAATCAATAAACAGAAATTGTACTTCTGAGATCTTATTGAATTATTGTATTTAAAATTTATTTAATGTCCAAAAAATGGCAACCGTTTCTTTAGTAAAAGTATAATATTACAAAACATCTGGTGCCAACTGCAATTTTATTATCTAAAAATTATATTCTTATAGTGCGTGTGGATAACTTACTGACATTATAATAAATATTTTATAGCTAAATTTTTGTTTCAAACATGGAAACCGAAATTTATTAACTGTAATCAAATCAGTTTTTCTAACAAATAAATATAACAAAATTCTAAGATTTTATCATTGCCGTAAAAAATAATTTTTTAATAATAGATGAAATATTAAAGTATATAAATGTTGTATGTTATTAAATGTTAAATGCTGACTCAGGTATCAACTTCGTCGTCTGATCTCAAAATTGTAATATCTGTCCTAAAATTGCCATATGGTTAATGTAGTTAAACCAACTGATTCCCCGGTGATTTGATTATATTACATTTCATTTAAAATGTGTGGATATAGCTTCATATTACATCAAATTCTGTCAATTTACAAGACATTGAAATTGTGTTATTTTATCTTTCATTTGTTCTGTTCATAGTGCACATGAACCTTTCTAACGGATACTAGTTCCATGACATTATAGCTCTATTAAAAATATAAATACCTCTTTCATTTATTTTCTGACTCTTGTGTAAATGCATGTTCATTTTTTAAAAAATTTCTTATTCTACATAGATATTAAATTGGATCCTTCTCTAGCTTTCAATAGTGAGGGGGGAACCCCATGGTTAAGTATTTGTTGAAAGCGGAAATTATTTGAATTTCAGTGCAACAATAAAATTGATAATTGATAAAATTATATTTAAATATAAATTTTTAAAAAATGTAAAGATTCTTTAAAATTTTGCCATGTTTAAATTAGCACTCTAAAAAACAATTTTTGAATTAAAAAAATGACAGAAAATTCCTTTTTGTGTATTAATATTTTCGAATATTATAGTGGAAAATAGCCAAAACGTAGCTTTAAATTTTTATTAAAATTTTAAAAAAAAATTTTCCAGGGTGCATATTTCCACCCCCCAAATTATATCTGTGCAAAATTTCTCAACTATATATAGAACTTTCTTGACATGTAGAGCGCCAACACGGATATTCATTTTTATTAGTAGTAGGAACTAGAGATTTCAACTTTTATCTTTTTTTTTTCTTGTAGGTTGGCTATACGGGGTATTAGATAATGGAGAATCTGGCATCTTTCCGTGCGAGTATGTTGCTCCCCTCGGCAAACAGGAGGCCAAACGAGGACAAAGGCGAGAGGTAATTATTGCAAACCCAATATAAATAAATCATATTTGCTATGTCTGAATGTTTCGCATCTTCTTTTTAAACAACTAAGCAAAATTCCTCTTATTCTTTAAGACCATGAATAATGCTATCAAATTTTAGAAATCCAAAAGTTTATTAAATGACCTTTTAATAGGGAACTAACCGAAATTTGGTTCTTTTTAATATTTTATTATAGAATAGAAATTGTTTATAATTGTTTTTTGTCAAATTTATAATATAATTATTTATATTAGAAATTATAATAAAATGCTTTTATACTCTTCAAAATTCAAAATTTTAGCTTTTCAATAACATTTTTAAATTTTTCAGTTTTTAGAATAAAAAAAATTGTATTGATAAAAAAAAAATTTGAAATAAGGAATCTACTTCATTATTATTTGTACGAACCTTTCTCGTTAGGCAAAAGTAATACTTGGAACTGTTCTTATTATGTTTTATTTTTCATTAAATCTTTAATTTTTTTAAATTTATTAATTCTTAATCTTAAGCTCATTAATTGTTATTCCAAAAATATTTAGTTTTAATTATTATATTTTTTTAAAAATATTTATTAGTTTAAAAGAATTTTAAAGTCCATTTAAGATAACTTTAATTGTGGAATGATAAAAAGATTTTCCATACATTAATTTTTTTATATAAAGTAAGCTTTAGTATAAAAATAAATTATGGTGGAAGCGTTTACTTTGAACTTTTTGGAATTGGGTTAAGTGTTTACTTTAAATAGTTACTTGGTTTTTCCTCTATGACCATGAGTAAAATTTTGCTCAAAAATACTGAATTTTAATAACATTTTATCAACAACTAATTAAAACATAAGTTTTATAATTGTAAGAATTATAAAAATTTTACTCTTAAGTATTTCAATTAATAATTTTAATTATTTTTGTGTGAAATAGTTATTAAATTTTTTATTTAAAATATTATTCTGTCTAGTGAACACGATGGCATTAGTCATAATTGTAGAAAAATCAGAATGTTTTTATCATATTTTTTGGCTCACAAGTTTTAAAATTAGAACATTCTTTTTTTAAGTAACGATTTATGAAGATACTTTTTGTCTTTTGAATGTTCTTTTTCCAATAAATTTACAAAGAAATAAAATTTTCCTTCATGGAAATGTATTTAATTTTATGTGCTCAAAACATGTTGTAATTGCATATTGACAACACAATGTAAACATTGTCGGAACACTTATGTTATGTTCGCATTAAAACCGTTGTAATCTTCTAAAAAGTAATTCACTTTTCCTTTATATCGCTGTTCTTAATGTCGCGGAAATAGTTCTTTATGTCCATATAAAGGAAATGAAATTCACAATTTATCAGATTCGCTTTTAAAATGCCATTATCTCTAATGTGAACTATCAGAACTCGCTGTAAAAGGATTAGTTTTAAAAAATACAACAGAATTTCACTTTCATAGATCTATGAATTCAGCGAATCCATCTTTTTCCTCATTTCGCTTCGCACGGTTGAAAAATTATCCCAATTAGTTCGAAATCCTACTTTATGAAGAGGAAGTAAACAATGCTGTAACTCAATCTGTTCTTTTCTTCTGCAAAGTTCTTTCATTTTTCACCATCGCGTGTTCAGAATGTCAGCTTTGTTCGTAAGTGTTCGTGTTCTGCTTAATTTTTTTCCTGCCAGTTATCAATCACATTCTTATCTAATTCTTCGAAAAAAAATCCCTTCTTAATTATTCTTTTTTTATAGTGAATCTTTAAAAAATTCAATATGCATGATTGAACATAGTAATTCTAGATATTCTGCCAACTTTTCTGCAATATCGGTATTGATCTTGTTCAGAGTTATTGTATCATTTACTAAGGACAGTTTTGTTTCCACTCAACAGTTGGAGAGCTTGGTCCAGTCTAAGCCTCAACAGAAAGTACGACGCGGTCAGTACATCGAAGATATTGCTTCGTACAATTCCGATAGCCACATGAATGGAACATTGGACAGAGAAAGAGAAAATGAACCTCCTGCTTGGATTGAATCCAAAATGGTAAGTGCTTGTATTTAAATATTTCGATTTTTCAATAAAAGCTGTGATGTATAATTTTCTTTAAAATTCTATTCAGAGTTAATTCAATTCAAATTAAAAATTAACAATAATACATGTAATATTTAACTTGTTCTTTTTTGTAAATATATTTTTTGCTAATGTTAATTCTATTAGAAACATCTCTTCTTAAGAAAAAACAAAAAGAAACATTTTTTTTCTTATTTGGAATACAACAGCCTATATTGTTATATATCCTATTATTCAATTAGTACAGGAGTTCTGACGATATTCTATTGTGCAATAAATTAAAAAAAATAAAATGTGATTTGAATTTTAGAATTTTCATTTTTTTAGAATATTCATTTTCATTTATTTATTAAAAGGAATTATTTTATTATTCATTTTTATTTATTTATCAAAAGGAATTATTTTATTATTCATTTTTAGAATACATTTATATTTTTTAAATAATCGTTTGCATTCTGATAAGAAAAAATCTTTAGACATTGCCACATTTTATTGCTAATAAAGCGTTTCTTGCCAGTCGCATAAAAGAATTATCTAATGTTAAATAAATTGCTTTTTGCGATGATTACTTTGTCAAGCTGCGCAATGACAAAATTATAAGGATAAAAATACTTGAGGCCGTTCTTTTTTAACATTATGGCTGATACGCTTTTTATTATTTGCTGTTTTTATCATATTTGGCTTTGGAAAATAACACATTACCATTTTTCTTTTGTTGCGAACTTTTGTCACGTGTTAGATATCTGTATTCTCTCCTCCCCCTCCCCATCATCACATCTCTGTTGTCACGCTTGAACAGGCAGGGTGATCAGTTCTTAATATGAAAATATTTCGTCCGTTCTTACAATCGCCAAATTGTAATTTTTAATGAAAATAAATACTTAATCTAATCTACTAATTATATTCCTTCGATAATATGTTGCGAGTTTTCTACAGTTTGGCTCGATTTAGCAGATAATGGTAAAAAAAAATCTGTGCTTTGTTCTTTATTTTTACCTCAAATTCCCTATTCTGTTGTACTCTTCTGTAAGCTTATAAAATAAGCCTGCTGCTTTTAAAATCTTTGTAATATGTCTGGTCTGTTACTTTAATTAAAATGTAAAGTTTTGAAGAAGTTTGATTATATTATCTTTTTAATTCAGCGTAAAGCGAAGGATTCTTATAATAACATCCGTTAAAATTTTTGTTTGTTATGCTATTTTAGATTTTTTTTTGTGTTGTTGCCCTATTTATGCTAAAATGACATTCATCTCGAACTTTGACAGAAATAGATGCATTGTATTGAGTTCAAAATGCAATTTAAATGCGCGTAGAAATTATGTAATTGCCGCTCTTTGTCGAAATCTTATTATTAATGTTATTTAAGTTCTTTGTTAGTAATATCTTAATACAGTGGTTTATTTTTTATCGAAGATATTTACCTCCCTTGAAAATAATGAATTCAATTTAAAATTGTTGGTCGTAAGACGGCATTTTATTTTATAACGCAGTTGTTTATCTGGTTATGTTTTAACTATCAAAAATTTCATTTTATGCGGACATGATATTTATAAGCATTAGAGGACTGTTTCGTAGCAAAAGCTGATTTCATTGAAGAGATTTGACATGAGTAAATACTCGTCCCAAATTTTTTTTTCTTAAAAATATTGGTTTTAAAGCACTTATATAAGCAATTTCCATTCACATAAATTTTAAAAACGACTCTCAATATTCGTTTCAAAATCTGAAGTACTGTTATTGAAAATTGAAATATGTCAGCATCTACATCTTATATTTGGTTCAGCGTGTCCAAAATTGGCTCTTGCTCCATAAAACACAACACAACCAGCCAATTGGCTGCTTTTGTTTTATCAATGAAGTCTCTCAGTTCAATTTGGAATGCCTCCAATGGCGTAATATTGAGAGTGGTGTAGTATTGGCGTAGTCTTAATAGTTTCATGATGATAAATAAAATATATTTAATTTTTATAAATAGGCGGTAAGTAATACCAAGTATTGGACACCATTTACCCTTTGAGACGTACTAATGATGATCTTGGGTGAAAATAAGGTACTTACGTATTAGACCATCGATGTACCAACGGGCGTCAACCACACCGTCGATGTGCCTAAGTTCTCCAACCACCTCGAGCTAATTTACTTAGGTGGCCAGAACTCTTGGATACATTACACCGCCATTGTTTGTCCGTTTTCACGTATAAACTCATCTCATGTCCATTCAAACACGTATTTTTAGATGGAATAATTCCATAATTTTAAAAATACATCACTGCCTATTTGTTTGCTCGTTTGTTGATGGCAGGCAAATCCTAAATTTTAATCATTTTAACGAGTCAAAAAATCAGAACAGAAAACGCGCTGAATGATCTTCTGAGAAACAAATAGAATGGCGGACAGTTAAGGTTTGCACAATTTTTTAAATAAGGACGGTTGTTTTCCATTATACCGATTTAGCAACTCATTGGCGACGCCTTCAAATTTGATAATTAAGATCGGCGGCTTAATACGTAAGTAACCGAAAAAAAATCATATAAGCCTAGAGTTCTATTTCTTTGCTACGCCACTAAAGTGCGTTGAATTATAAATTCTTTTAACTTTTTCAGTACAAATGTATTGTCATTCTGTTTAGGCTATCATATCGTTTTCTAAGTCGTATACTTTCGTGTCAACTTTATTATAAAAGTACATCATAAACTGTAAATCTATTTTAAACCTACACGTGAAAGCTATAAAATGAGTTCATAAAATCATAATGCATGTGTGATGGAAGAATTCGATGCGTTCTTCTAAAAGTCAAAATGATGATGTTGAAGCATGCATCCATGATTGGATTGCAAAAAATACATGACGAATAGAATATTTAATGCTTTATTTTATGAAAAAAGCTTTCGCGCTACTCTTGCTCGTTTTCTGCGGCTCCTCTGTCTTTGATTTCTCTGTTTTGGAAGGCGGGGCGAGAAGGTTTAGTCTTAGTTTTCCGAATCGGAATTTGTATTTTTGCCACTTGCCCGTCTTGGGTTTGATGGCACCTGTGCTGTGCTGGAGAAATTTCACATCAAGATTCGGAGATTCGGTATCCTCAGCTGCCTGTCAAATGAAAACCATATTACTTACTGTGAAAAAAGAAGTATTTGGAGGGGGGGGGGATTCTTTCAAATCTAAATACTGCACAAATTAAAACCAGCAAGAGTGGCATCCCAAAAACTCTCTAGTATAAATGTTATCCCAAAAAAATACCTGGCATGGCAATGCTTAGAAAATATTTACCTTTAACGTGAATTTGGCACTTTTGCGAAATATGTTGTTTGTTCCTTGGCGAGATTTTTGGCGATTAAACCTTTGTATGGGGTTAATAGTATTCGAAAATCGGATTTGTATTTTAAATGCAATTTTCTCAACCGATTGATATTAAAATTTAACACAAAACTGCCCTTTTACCGATAAAATCCCATATCAAATTTGATATATTCTAATCATTAAGTTTTTTGAAATATCGCGTGTACAGCCCGACAGACGGTCAGCACCTTCTTAGACTTAACTCAAAATGTGTTGGATATCTACAACCCCATGCTATCGGTGTTAAATCTGTGAACAGAACGTTATCTGTCAATCTTTCATTTGGTAGTTATCAGGTACTTACGTATTAGACCGTCGACGCCAATGGTTTAGTTACTCATTGGCGACTTATTCAAATTTGGCGATAAACCGTTGCCGTTAAGAAAAAAAATGGTGGGCGACAGTTAAGGTTTGAACAATTTTTTTAAATAATGGCGATTTTTTGCCATAATTGGTTGTATAGCGAATCATTGGCAATGCCTTCAAATTTGGCGATAAAGATCGACGATCTAATACGTAAGTACCTCATAAATTTCGTAGTTCCGTTTGGTAGTGAACGGTAAGATATTCCTGTTAAAAACCAAAGTTTTAGGTCTCAAAAAACCTTCTGCATGTAAATCTTTTACGTAAAATGAAACTGTTTATTATACTGACTTGAATTAATGTGACTGATCTTCAAAAAGAAATGATCAAATATGTCCTGAGCCATGTCAGTGAAAAGACCTGTAGAACTGACAAAGAACTAGTAATACGTGCGAGATATACCACTAAGTACTATTGGCCAGTAGTAACACCACTGGACATTAATTGCTAAAATAGTTAGTCAGATATGTTTGCAATAAAATTCTGCCACCCCCTTCCCTTTAGTTATCTAAAATTTGTCTTGGACAGTATATTTTTTAAAGTATTTTCGAAAAAGAGTGTTATTGATTTCTTATCTCGAAAATTATTATTAAATGAACTAAAAACCATTGATTGGATTATATTTTTGATAACTTTTTCTGTTCAATAATTTTTAGTTTATATATATATATATATATTCATTTTTGTGTGTTGTTTCGCGCTCCCTTCTAGGATTTCCCTTTCTTTAGCCTTTAGAGCAATGACATTTGTGAAATAAACTTCATTATGTCCTGTGTCGGTTTTACGAACTGACGCCACAAGCATCCTGAAGGATCTTAAAATCTATATCGAGATATACCACTGTGCTAAGCCTAAGGCATGTCCACAATATTTGGTTTAAGAAGTGACCTCTAAAAATTTTGCTCCCGTAGCTTATTTCAAAATCGGAACGTGAGGTTTTTGAAGATAAGTTGTTCTAGAATGTCTGGCTCAGTTTTTAATCTTTTGCTTCGATTTTGGCGACTATTGAGAACGAAGAAGAGTCATTTCTTGCCAGCATTTGTGTTTTTCTGTAACTGCTATCGAGACAATGGAAAAATAAAATTTGGATAAAAATATCACAAATATAAATTGTTTAATATTTGTGTTCCTTAAAATTATAATTTGAAATATGTTCATTTAAAATTTTAAAAAAAACTACTTTTGACGATGTTTGAGGTTGAATTAATAATAAGTTTTTAATAGCAAAAACGTAATTTCATATTCAAGACTTATTATTTGACCGAAAGACTCAATTACAAAATAATTATTTATGGAGAGTTCCATTAATTTTCTTACCGTATTCTTTTATGTAACCCTATTTAACCTATTTTTATTCTTGCTTATCTAAATATAAAACTTAACCCAAATAGTTATTGCCGTTTCCGAAATATATATATATTTACAAGATTTGTTCATTTAAAGTTAAAAGACTAGGAAGCAATGCAGTACTTAGAAATAAATTTTAAAATATCGATTAAATAGATTTTTAATCTTCTTAGAATGCCTTTCTTTACTCATTTTCGGTTAACTATTTTTGTGTGTATTGAATAAGTAGAAATTTGAAATATTAAAAATCGTTTAAAAATTCTAAAAGCATTTATTTGTTCCTAACAAAATTATCTTATTGAAAGAAAAATAAACAGTTCTTATGATAACTTCAAAACATTAAATATTCATGAATCACGATTTAACCATTCAGATCAAATTTTTGTTACATTAAAATATAGATTGAGAGATATCAAACTATATTCAGCACGCTAGTTGGAAATAACTAAAGTGCCATTCATCTCTGACAAAATAATTACTGTTGTTCTTTTTTCCAAAAACTTTAAATGTCTTTTCACCAGTCATGAAATTACAAAACTACCGTCGCCTAAAGGTGCATTTAAGTTTCGAACGAACACCCATACCGTATCGGCAGACAAGGAAGAATTCGCCTTCGTTAACGTCCCGGAAGTGCTGTTGGTTTCTAAAATTACTGCACCGGTTTTTTCTGGACTGAAGCTCAAGAAACTGTGTTTTAAGGCCTCTTCTGATGCAATTCTCAATTCGGGATCTATTTGGAGGAACATGTTCATCAAAGACATCATTTCTTCCAAGCGACCTTCAGACACGCTGCTGTTAGGGTAGGTTTGGGTGAAGAAGTTTTCCACGTAGTTTTGGCAACGGAATAACCCGGTGTATTGAAGCACAGCGTCTATGTGCCCAGCTTTTTGGTTTTTGACGGTGCAGATGTAGAAGCCTTTGCCGAGGAATAAGTTCGCTAAAAGTAAGCCTGGAATGGAAGTGAATTAGATTCATTTAAATTCTAGAAAGAGAATTGATGTCTTATTTGATGTTTAATAATTGCTTTAAATTTTAAATAGTTGGATTTAGACTTTTGGAATATCAGAAGGCTCGAGCTTTACTATATTCACTCAATTTGCCGGTTTTTCGTTAAGTATTTCTTTCAACAATAGATCACAAAACAGTATCTTTGTATTTATAAAATTCTCGTTTGAAGTTTAAGATGTATTAATTTTATAATTTTCGTTCTTTTATCTATTGTATCTAGCCTAGATGGAATTTTTAATTGGTACTTACGTATTATACCGTCTTCGCCAACGGTTTAATTTTTTGGCGACAGATTTAAATGTGGCTATAAAAATCAATGGATTACAACATTGCCGGATTGTCATAATTGGTGGTTTAGCCACCCATTGGCGATGACTTTAAATTTGGTGATAAAGTTGGACGGTATAATACGTAAGTACCTTTTAATTATTCTTTGAAGATAATTTGGTAAAACAAAGGAAATAGGGTGCCAGGTTTCTCGTCAAGGCGGAAAAGCTCAAGTCAAGTCTATCATAATTCGTCTAATATAAGAGGAATTTTTAGATTAACAAAATTTGGCGACTTATCACCCAACAAAAAGTTACTATTCGACGCTATTCGCCACCATGGAATCGATGCTTCTGTCTGACCGATAATTTATTTTATAGTCAATAGCATCGAATAAAAATGAATAGGTTTTGTATTATACCCCTTTTAAGATATTTATTAAAAAATCTTTGCTAAATATATATAGAATTTCAAAAGTTTTCAAATAAAATTGCATTACTTATAAAAAATGAAATTATTTCATTCATTAATTTCTATGGTAAAATTATTTTTTGAAAACATTAACAATTTACAATAAAAATATTCAAAAAATATATCTATACCAAAAATATTTCAAATTTTTGTTACTTATATAACAGAGAAATTGGAATATCTCTCAGAATTTTCGTAAAGAGTTTTCGAAGCACGGTACTTACGTATTATATCGTCTTCGCCAACGATCGCCAACGGTTTTGTAACTTTTTGGCGACGGGTTTAAATTTGGCGATAAAGATCAATGGATTATACTATTGCCTGATTTCCATAGTTAGCGGTTTAGCAACTCATTGGTAATGATTTCAAATTTGGCGATAAAGTTGGATGGTATAATACGTAAGTACCCGAATCACTCTAATCTAATGTCTACTTCCATTTTTGCATCTATTATTGTTATTTAAAACTTTTGCTAAAATATTACTTGACACTTTTTTAAATTTTTGTTTAAAAATCGAAAATTCTTCATTTTATCTTAAATCTGGATTTCATGTTTGGACTTAAACCATACCAAGATTTTATTATGCTCACACACTTATTTTATTCTGAATATTAATTGTTCCTTAGAACAAATTATTCAGTGTAAAGGAAAGAAGAACGAAAGGCAACTCACCACATGCCCAAAGGTCGACCGGCATTGGCGCTACTTTTTTCTTGCTGGTCAGCATCTCTGGTGGTCGTAATGAATGCGGCAGCGGACAAAATTTCTTCATTTCAGTTTTTCTACACAACCCCGAGAAATCTGCCACAACTGCCCTGCCGTCTTTGGCGATGAACACATTTTCTGCTCTTAAATCCAGATGGCAAAGATCTGCTTGGTGCATGTAGGCAAGGCCGCACATAACTTGGCGGGCATATTGGCGACATTTTTCTGGTGCTTGCGCCTCTCTCTTGAATTCTTTGTCTTGAAGACGCATAAATAGATTGGTTTGCATGAGTTCTGTCATAAATATGACCACCCCGTCGACGTTGAAGATCATATCCAGGAGGCGGAGGACATTCGGGTGGTTCAGATTGGACCATTCTTTGATTTCCAGTAGATTGACAACCCTTTGGAAAAATTTTACCAAATATAAAAATGCGAAGGGTACTAGAGCATTTATTAAAATTTCGTAGTCATTGTATTGATTTTGTTTGCAAATTTTTTTATTTTTTGCATACAAAGAGAAAGTAGTGTAATCGGCAAAATATATTAACTCTATATTTTTATCAATGCTAAAGAATATGAATGATATTAACGTTTTAAACCTTCCTGGGCCTGGAATATGCATTTTTGTTATGATGACTATATCTCTGTCTGTCTATGAAAACGATAACTCGAACCTTTTTCGCATGTAAAGAGAATGTAATTGCCGAACATGTAAAGAATGTAATTGCCGAAAAATATGAAGTCGATATTTTGGTGAATCTTTATGTATTTAACGTCTCTGAGTCTGGGATATACTTTTTTGGGTACTTATGTATTATACTGTCTTCGCCAGCGATCGCCAACGGTTTAGTAGCTCATTGGCGAGAGATTTAAATTTGGCGATAAAGATCAACGGATTACACCATTGCCGGATTGTTATAATTGAAAGTAGATTAGACAGTTTAGCAGCTCATTGGCGACGACTTTAAATTTGGCGATAAAGTTGGACGGTATAATGCGTAAGTACCCATTTTTGAATTATGACTGTCTGTCTAGAAACATAACTAAAAAAACTTCAAGCTTGATGGTGATTTAATTATTGCTACAAATATGTTCTTTAACCGAATAGATTTCTCTCAAATCTTGAAAGAAATCCAACATTAGATATTTTTTTGTCTGCCTTGGCGCAATTGAGCACAAAAATTAGAAAATGGTGGACATCTAAATGAATAAAAAGTGAAGCGCAGTTTAAGCATCTAAAATATAGAATCATTTCAAATTTTGATTAAAATCCACCGAAGAATTGACCAAATTTTAGTCTGTATTTTCGAATATGTTGAAACATGTTAACCTAAAAATGTGATAGTGTAGATAGATGAAATTGTGTATGCCTTTGTGTAATTAAAATTGAAGTTCTGTGACAAATATTACGTAGATTCCTATGGGAAGACTACTTATTGCATTGGTTCTCGTGACAAGACTTCCGAAAAATTTATACAGTTCTTCATTGTCTGTGGTCCCAAGAACCCAATAATACCCCTTTTAAAATTTATATATAATATACGTAAAATGCTTTGCCCATGTTATCTTGTGAACAGAACCACTTGAGAAATTTCGTTTGGATATTAACTGGCTTAGAATATATGTGTTTAGAAATGCAAAAATCTTGGGGGATTTCGTAAATGGCTTATCTAGCTCAAAATGAGGGAAATGGTAGAAAAATGAAAATTTTCATTTTTCTATACCTTTCTCAATATTGAAGATAGAAAAATAAATCCAATCAGTCAAATTAGCGTCTCATTAAGAGGAACAACTTTTGTATTTAAAGTTTTTCAATGACTGTAATATCTTAGAAGTTATGGACTGAAAAGTGATTTTCAAGCTCACATTTCGACTGTTTCTAACATCAACAATTTATGTTGCCAGATAGTAAAATGTAAAAGATCTTTGTCTCTCATTTTACAGTAAGAATTTTTTTTAACTTCAATCGTTCGAGGAGAGAAATGCTATAGAAAATGCATACTCGATTATTATTATTATTTTACTATATTACCATGTGAAAAGTGCTCTTGTGCAAGACTGAAAATAATGTTTGAACTCTCATGGCTTTCTCGGGCTTGTGGTGAAAACTTCATAAGGCCAGGTACCATCTCCAGACATGAATAATTACTTTTGTCTAGTGGCTATGTTACTCGACTATAGTTCCTAACGTTGCGAGTTCTGTTCCGTCGGTCCTCAACAACCATTCCGCAGCCTTATTGAAGGCCCTCAATCCTTATGTTAGAAGAGATAAGATATTTTTACTAAGGAGTATGTATTTCTCGGGGAGGGCACCTCCCGAGGAATATAAGGCTGAGATGCTTCTGGCATGGTGGTTGGATCTCGCCACTCTGGTGGGTAAACTAATAAAGGGGCTTAGGCCCCTCGCATCGATGACGGGACGTACTTCCTACCAGAAGGGTTATACTGTGACCGGTGATGACCATTAGGACTCAACCACGGTTCCTGCCAGTTTTGCTGTTGCAGCAGTTCGGTAATTCAGTTTTATGGTTGATTCATGTGCCTTCATGGCGGGTTGGAGAGTCTGGTGTAACTAAGGAGTATGTGAGGAAGTTTCTGGAAGACCCCTTTCTCATTTTTTTAAATTTTATATATACTAAAAAAATGAAATGTGCTGAATTAGCTGCGATTTACCTGTTCTCCACTATTTTCGCCGCCATGGATCCGCGCTCCTTACTGGACACCTTAATGACAGACCCGTAGGTGCCTTTTCCTATCACGTCCTTGCAGTCGAAGCCTTCCTTCTTCTTGAGGTAGTCCATCGCTGACTGCAGGGCGTCCGGCATCGTGAGGTGATTCGTGAAGCACAAGATCCCCAACCAAATTGCGAAGAATTCGAAAATGAAATTTAGAATGTGATCTGTTCTGAAAAGAATTTTGAATCTGAGTGACTGATCTGCAATTGAATTTCTGCCTGTTCTGTGAGTAAACAAATCTGAAACAAGTGTGCTTTTGTGAAAGATCTTGCAACAGAGGAAATTGAAATCAGTTTCTTTATTGCAGAAGTAATTGTTGAAATGTTTGATGCATTCTTTAATTGAGTGGCCTCGACCGCATTTGATCATCACGTTATTAACAGCGACAGTGGTTGATTTTTCAAACAATGAAAATTTACATTGTTGCTAAAAGCATCGCTGTTTTCTTTATATTTGTTTTTAAATAGAGATTTGGTTATAATATAAAAATTTGTAGAGGATGACACTCGATGCTAATACAGTTTTTTCGAATATTAATTCATTATATAAAATCTAATTAAAATTTAATACTTTGAATAGAGTTTTAGCAGTTTGTGAGGAAAATTGAAATCAACAGGCAGTAGCTCAATCGGTAAAATGCGAGGATTTCGGTATTTTTCGCGTGAAAGTGAAGAATGCGAGTTCAATTTTTGCGAAAAATCAATAATTTTTTTATAAATTACTTATATTTGTTGTAATTATTTAATAAAAAGTAACGGAAGTAAAAATTTTCTTTGTTGACCTGAGTTGGAATTGACTCAAAAAAATTTATCACTTGTTTAAATATTACTTTGATAATGTTTGGCCACAGTTAAAAAAAGTTATTATAATAAATAAAGTAGAATTTTTCTAAAAATAATTTTTTCCAATTATTGTTGAATTTTATTCAGAAAAATATTAAACTTTAGTTGATTTTCGTTGTAAAATTTATTGATTAGAACAATAAGAAATTTTCTTATTTATTATGGGAATTTCCCCCCTTTTTTTTCAAAACAAAAGGCAAATCATATATAGTATAAATGCAGTTAAAAATAATCTAATTACTCTAAATTAACTAAATAATGGCACCCTCTGATAAAAATTATAAAAAATATACATCCGATTAAAATACAAATTTATTCCATGCAAAGATTGATTATTAAGAATAAGTCTCATCATATAATAAAAACTGAAATTTGTTATCGTGGCCCCAATGGTGATTCGAAGGGGGGAGGGGCGCTGTAGGGGATGATACAATCCTCCCCCAGTTGAGCCATAAAATATCTTTTATATGAATGCAGTTTTCCCGGGAAGAAATGCTCATCTTTTGAAAGGCACAAAACCAAAATAAAAAGCTACATTAAAGACAAAAAAAAAATTCCTATGCAAAGTGTGAAAATATTTTTACACTCAAGAGATTATTCGAATCGAAGTCAAATAAGGATGTGTTGGAAGTTTGAAAAGATGTTTCATTTTATCCCCCTTTCTTCTTGCAGCAGGTCGGGTAAATTACAACGTCACTCCTTTTCAAATAAGATATGAAATATTTTATTTCTTCATATTTTACTAACTAATTTTAACCCTTTCCCGTCCGAAAAACAATTAAATGCAACATTATTCACCTAATACAAACATTTGTTTATTACTATGAAAAGTAAATATAGATAATTCTTGTAAGTCGAATTTCTTCGAAAAATGAATCTACATTTCTTAACCATTATGTAGGCGTTTTTAACAATTAAATTTGAGAAATAAATGAATAAAACGTCAAAATGATACACAGTCTTGAATGGTGAATCAAAAACACCCTCGGTGTGTAAAGGGTTAATTGACAGGGCATTTATTTATTTAATACTAACCGCTTGGCAACCAACTTGTTCAGAATCAGGATTTACATTCATTAGTCTTCTTTTGTACAGCCGACCACCCCGCCACGATTGAACGTAGCAATATCGACTCTTCATGGTCAATCGTCCTTCTTAGGGATTGAGATGGCCTGGTGTGTGTGAGATTTTCTACATTTTCCATTGCATATATTTCAATGAACCCGTTTTCTAAACAAAAGTCTGCTCTACATAGCAATAACAGATTTACATTCATCTTTTTTATAACTGGAAAAAAGTACTTCCCCGTTAGCCTAGATCCAGCGAAAAATCGCCAAAGAAAGTTGCTGGAATTCTGCATTATTTGGCGATTTTTCGCTGGCCCTCGGCTAACGGTGAAAAGAACCGAAAACTATATCTAATTTATAACAGATCGACTTGCTTTCACAAAGCATCATTGAAGAAAATCTATTGCTACTTTTTATCCAAAATTGATTATTCAATAATAACTGAATAGTGATGGCGCTATTTTTATTTTTTAAATACACTTTATTATGCCCAACCAGAAATTCATAAAATAATGGTAATTTCCTTTTTTTCCCATTACAGTATCCAAATGGTAAATTCATAATACTTGTAAAGATGATGATAGAAAAAATAATACAATTGTGAAACTCAAAAAAAGGTGGATTTTTATATTTGCTCTATTTTATTTTATTCCGTTCTAAACATAAAAGTACCCTCAATAAGTAACTCCCAAAACATTCAAATCTTACTGTCACTGTGCTGTTTAAAGCAGTAAACACTTTTTAATGGCTTATCGGAAAGAGCATCCTTCCTTTTATTGACAAATTAATTGGTTCTGGAACATCCGTTCGTAAAAACTTACATTTCCTCCGAATTTCATGGACCGTTTCAATTATGCTTTCTTCCTCCTTCCCCAAACAAGTGGCTGGATCCGGACATAGTTCCATTACAATGATTCTGAAATGATGACTCATTTTCCATAATCCAGCTAGATGATTCACAAATGTTTACGCAATCTCTATTAATCCTTCCAATTTAGATTAGGTTTTGTTGTATAATTATCTAGATATTACTGAAATTATTGTTTTAATAATGTTTAATGTATTATTGTTTAAATAAATTGATAAGATACATCTGAGGGCTTTCCTTTTATATAGTTGCCAGTGGCCTTCGGCAATATATTTGTTTACCGGAAATTCGTTTTTGTTCTAATTCATTTGGATATCGCATACTTAATTTATTATGTTTTTTTCTCCAAACAAATAATTTTTATTTGCTGATGTTGATAGATATATTAGCCATGTTTTTAAGCAGCTTTTCGAATTCTAATTGGAATTAAGTTGCATCTTATCTCGCATTATTCGCGCCAAATTCATTGTCTTAGCTCTCATTGAAAGTATGTATTTGGCTTCAACAGAAAAAAAACTATAACACATTTTATGTTCTAATACATATTAGATGAATTCATATATTTCAGTAAAATGTATTGATCATTATTAGGCTTAGTAGCTACTTATCCTCTGCAATATAGGGCAACATATTATTCGCTTATCGGCGATTAATGATCGAAAAAACCCCGTCAAAATGCCAGTTTATGACAATCAATTACAAGCCAGCGATAAATCTTAAATCAATTGCCAACAATCGCACACTAAAAGTTTGTTCATAGCGGAAATTTGTTTATATTCATCGATACCAAACGATTAATACTAAAGTAAGGTTTACATTCAGCCACTACAATCCGTCCAGTAAGATTACGCATGCGCAAAGATTGTACAGTAGCAAGTACTTGTCCCATTGAGACAAGAACTAGCTATTGTTTGCTTTGTCAGCTGATCTTTCTTCTACGCATGCGCAGTCTTCCATCTGCGCGTGCATGACTTGCTGGAATCGTAACTGACTTATTGTAAATCCACTTTAATGCAGTTAATACGCAAATAACCTATGCACTTACTATTTTAGAGAACTTTATTTATTGACTTTAGATTTCACTGGCAAATTATAAAACAAAAAAAGTAAAGTTCATTGCTATAATTTTTAATAGTTAGAAGAGGTACACCCTATTGAATATTTGTATCAACAATGAAAAAAAGTAGTGTTTTAAAAAGATAGACATTTTTCTATAGTAATATTTCCTGAAGTTTTCTTCAAAAAACGTTGGAATTGTGTCTCTTTAATTTGTGGTGATTTCTATATAGGCCAATTAATATCCTTCGAGCTGAAGGGTCCCTTTTGCTTGATCGGTATGATACTCGGCTACTAACCATAAGATTGGGAGTTCGGGCCTAGCGCTATCCGCTAATCACCTACAAATTAATAAAAATCCGAATATATTTCCAAAAGAAAAATCTCGCTGAACGTCACATTTTTCCTTTCCAAAATATATCTGCCAAATTTATTTATCTATGTTTGATTGCTTGCTTAGTAGGCCACTTTTATGCACGTTCGCACGCACAAACAGACAAAACATATGAAATAATTGCTTTACAAACATGAAATACAAATTTGTTTTTCTTATTTTGTTTCCCTATTGCTAGTTTCTAAGATATCGATTTGCTTGTTTCTGTGCCACAGTCAACAGTACATAGGTCGGTAAAGATTATCAATAGAAGTATACAAAATTTAGAAAATAACCACCTTGTTTCAAGATGATTATAGTTATCGAAACAATTCGCTAAAATTTTAATCATTGATTTCTAATTTAAAAAGAAATTCGATGTGGGCCTCCTGGTATAAGGGTGGGCGTCTTCATCGTGATCTGGGCATGCCGCGTTCGAGTACCGGTTCGGGCTTGGTTGTTCTTCTGTGTTATATCTGTAAGGTGTGGGAATGTGTCCCCGTGTAAAAAGGTACTGTACAAGCGAATGTGATGGGTGAGTAACTAAGTCGTACTCTTGGCCCGTGTTGGCGCTACTTCAAAACAAGAGACGCAAACATAGGCTTAAAAATAACTGGTGCATCAGCGAAACTTGTCCATGGCAAATGCCATTAGAAACAACAAACAACAACAACATAAATTCGTTTCAAAATAGTTAAATAGCACATAAAAAACAAACTTTTTATAAGTCCAAGTGAATTTTTGCTACTATTGTAGATTATGAACGCCGAAAAAAAAACTGAGAGTAAGCATTCCCATCCTATGCATTGTTTCGTATTAACCTATTTGGAACAGTTCAAAACCCTTGAAAGGGAATTATAATTTTTTAAAAAATTCCTTTGGATATTTCAATCAAAAATCAATTAATCAAAAACATAATCCATTCTATAAAACCAACCACCATGAGATCAAAACAAATGTATTTCGCATTAATATCTGATTTTCTCAATTCGCGGAAGTAGCAAGTGTTCGCATGACTTTTACTCTAATCGGTTTGATCTCCAGTTCGATGCTAATCGGTTACATTTTGTTCTTGGACTCATATTTATTTATTTATTTATTCTAACCATGTCTTCCTTGTCTTTTTGGAGCAGGAAACCTTCGACAGCGAGGGTAGAAGTGAGGTAAACCAGTCGCCACAGCCCGCCAATGACGCCAAATCCTTGCTACAATTCGCCCTCTTCAACTTCAGGGAAAGTTTAGACAAGTGAGTGTGTTTTCTTCTTTTATTTGCTTTCATTCGATTTTAATAATATGCAGCACCTCATTCTGTGCTGCGTGCCAAACGAAGCGAACGAGAAAATCAATCAAAATGAGAAACCAGTCTGTCTCTGGAAATGGGATGTGTGAATGTGGTTGCTTCAAAAGAGTAGGGTGTGTTGTGCTTGGGATGGTCAACTGAGGATCTTTTTTGGAGGTGGATTACATTAGGATGCGAAGTGTTGCGAATTGGTTTTATCAAAAGGGATGGTTCGGTTCTCGTAATGTCAAGTAAGTTGGAACTTATTGGCATTTTTACAGATAATTTACGACGAAAAGCATGTACTATTTTTATGAGGCTTTTATTGGACGTAGCTATGTTGTTAAGAAATAAATTATCTTTTTATGAATTTCCGAATCTCAACTTAACCCGGCAGGACGGGCGCCTCGAAACGTAACACGAGGACGGGCATGGGGTGTCATCACACCCCAAACATAATAAATGGCATAAATACGAAAAAAATTTAAAGTTTTAATTGCTAAGGAAATTTTTGATAAATACACTTTTTCGCGAGAAAAATGATAACTAATATGTTAAATTATCGTAACTTTCAAAATTATTAATTAATAAATTAAAAGCGTTCAACGTTTTTGTCTGAGTTCGAAAAGCGGAACTTTTCCCGTGTAACATTTAATGATTTTTTTCCTTTAAAATTTTTATAATAATGAAAATTATACATTATTGTAAATAAAAGTAATGATACTAATAAATTTTCTTAACAATTTAGATGTATATAGATCTCAAACTTTAGATTTTTGTAGTTATTACATACAGCTTCAATTTCTGAGTGTTCTTGACATATATTTTTGTAGCACCTCACACACACATGGTTTTTGATTTCAGATGCTTGTTTCTTGGGCACAAATAGCATATTCCGTAACTCAGATTTCTTTATATCTTTTCCGATAAACAAACTAATTTGGTCGCAAACTTCCTCGGAAGAATCGCATTCTTAATCTAATTCAGACTGGTAATCACTGGATATGTCATCAAGATCTGAATCATTTAATTCGTCTTCAATATTCTTTTCATCTGATGAAATCTCCTCTGACATCTTCTGAAGTCTGTTCATTCCTTTCCTGTACGTCAAACAAGGAAACGACTAAACGGAACGACTGGAACAAGCCATGATTTCGCACTGAAAAATACTAACACGAGCGCGCGCATGGGGTGTCCGCACACCCCAAAATCGTTCTACAAGACTAAAATTGAGTTGGAATTCAATGTTTTCAGTCTCTATGCATGGAAAGTGACCTTAGAGGCAGGTACTGATGGACTAGACCAATTCTGTTTATAGATGCAGACAGCATGTGAATATTTTTGGGCGTGGGGTGTCGAAACACCCCGCGCCCGTCCTGCCGGGTTAATATTGTACCTGAGAATCTTAATTTTTCTATTCGAAATTGAAACTATTTTAATATGTTACAAACAAAACATTTATATTTTTAAATAATTACTTTTGGAAGCTCAAAGTGGTAAATTTTTTATTCATATCTTAAAATGGTATTTTTGAACTGATTTCCAGTGAATAGCTACTCCAAAGCGATTCTAACTGTATATTTTAACAGATGTTTTTATGATATGCAAGCTGTGTAATTTATTTAAACTTTTATGAAAATGTAATCAAAAAATTTTGAATGTAATGTTTGACTCTCCCTCAGGAAATATATATATACTTTTAATTCTACTTTCTATTTTCAACAATCATTTAATTTCAGATCAAAAAATTAATATTGACTTTTGAATTTTTAAAATTTATTTAAAACTTTTAAATTAAATGCTTTATTTGAAATTAATATTAATTAATTTAACAAAACAGCTTAGTATTATTGTTGAAGTAAAAGAGTTTTTAATATCTTTTGGGTTGGAGGGAGGGTCTTAATTGTATCGTATGATTGTATTGATACATTATTTATTTTGACAACGTCAAAAAAATTTAAAGATCCTAAGCTGTTAAAAAAAAGATGTAAAATATTTGTGACAGCAGTGAAAAAGATTTGAATTTTACTTCAAAAATAAAATATTTTTAAAATGCGTTTATAATATTTTTTAATGAATTAAAATTTTAGAAAAAAATTATTCAGCAAAGAAAGTAATATCATTGAAAACAAAACTTTTTAGGTCTTTAGATTACCTAAAAGTTATTATTGTGCTCCAATACTTTTTGAAGTTATTGCGAAAAATGATAGAATTTTGGCGCTTATTTTCATCCGCCAATATTTCCAAGCTAAGTAGTTTGGTTCGGGACACACATTCACCTTTATTATTAGTAGATAATGGATATAGAAGTTGATGTTGAACATTGCGAACTTAGCATTAATCAATGCCATTTGCTGACAAAAGCAACCGTAAGTCAATAAAGCAAAGTCAACTAAAGAGTTTTGATTAGTTCATTTCCCCGGAATTTTTAAGCTAACAATGTGAATATGGCTTTTATAAGTATCAAGATGGAAAGAAATGTTATAGTCATGATAGTACGAATTGGACGTATAAAGTCGTATTTCTACGAAATGGACGTATAAAGTCGTATTTCTACGAAATGGGCGTATAAAGTCGTATTACTACGAAACAGACGTATAAAGTCGTATTACTACGAAACG
>JAOUZG010025779.1:28186-49615 GCA_026289955.1 Argiope argentata
ACGAAACGGACGTATAAAGTCGCATTACTACGAAATGGGCGTATAAAGTCGTATTACTACGAAACAGATGTATAAAGTCGTATTACTACGAAATGGACGTATAAAGTCGCATTACTACGAAATGGGCGAATAAAATCGTATTACTACGAAACGGACGTATAAAGTCGTATTACTACGAAACGGACGTATAAAGTTGCATTACTATGAAATGGACGTATAAAGTCTTGTTACAACAAAATGGACGTATAAAGTCGTGTTACTACGAAATGGACGTATAAAGTCTTGTTACTACGAAATGGACGTAAATGACATGATATCAACAGCATTCTGCTTCAAACCTTTTTTAGGATGGAATGCTGAATGAACTTAAAAGCGGCATGTTATTTTCTAATCGTTTCTTTATTTATTTTTATTTCATTATATAAGAATTGAAATTGAATTTAATTTCCGTTTATAATTTCAAAAATTATATATGAAATTATATTATATTTTAACTGAAATAAAATTTAAAAAATAGTATTAGAGAAACTTAAATGAGTAATCGTTAATTTTTGTTATAGGATAAACATTTATTTGATTTTATTTTCACCAAACTGCACATTGCCATGCTTTATTAAAACAGTTCAAGACTAATGATTTCATTGCATTCTTAAGTATTTGATTTGTTCAAATGAGTTATCTATATAATTAGGATCACAAAAACATTCTGCCTAATTTATAATTAAAATCTAAATGATTTATAATGAAAAAAATACCGTATATTAAGAAAATTAAACTCCTTAAGCCTTGATGTAGAATTCAACATCAAGATATGGAAATCTTTTGATAAATATTTCAAAAAAATGACAGAAAAATTCAAAAAAATATTTTTTTGTAATAAGATATTTGAAATTGTTCCATAAAAAGCGATCACGTTGTATTTTTCGTGTTTCACTAAAGACATCTCCTTCCACCTAAACAATCATTGACGTAATTTCCGTTAAAAGATATGAAAAATCGTTTGCTATTATTAAACTGGAAAAATCTCGTTCATTTCCTTATAAATTAACTGTAATTTCAGGAATATTTTTGATATTTCTAGATAATTCCATCAGGTGAAATTTTGGTAAACATATGATTAAATCTTCCTTTGTTACAAAATGGGCTTTTTTTTGTACTTTATATTTAACTACATTCTTTTTAATAATTTGTTCACTTAAAGATTTATTTTTATAAGATTTAAACAGTCGTTTTAAGCTAGATTATTAAATCGTTTGCAATCTAAATATTTTAACTCAGTGGCATTTCTGCAACAACATTTTATTTCGTTCTGAATGGCGTCATGATTAATATATTATTGTTTATATATACAAAAAAACATATTTTTGTCTCCTCTGCATTATTTATGTCATCCTCTCCCAAATATTATGCGACTTAAATTATGGATATTTACTAAGAATAAAGCCGTAGAAAATTTGAAATCGTAAAAATTTTGATTAGAGATTTTGATACTAATTTAAAAACATAACAATTTTTAAAAACTTAATTTAAAACATTTTAATTTATATTTACCAAATTAACTGGAATTAACAAATAGTATTTTCCTTTATTCTCCAAGTTAATGCCTTATTTGCGTAGATATGTACTTATTGACGTGTCGTGTTTGGTCTCAGAAATAATTTTAGAAAGAATATTGGATACAATTTTTTGTCGATTGAAAACGGTTTCTAAGAGAAAGGAATTTTTAAATAAGTGACAATGTTCAGGGTACCCTAAAAAAAGAATTAATATTTCATACTGTATTTTCAGATTGATAGCCATTTTTATATCGGAAGTAAAATAAATGGAAACAATTTCCTTAACATTTCGTCGCATACTCTTTATAACCCAATATTGACGCCCTTGGGCGATGCAGGGAGTGCCTTGCCTGGTATTGGCGTACAATAGTAAAAATTTATTAATCTTTGGCATGAATTTGGCATTTTTATTGAATCTATCGGTGGTCCATTTTTTTTTTGTCGATTAATACTTGCATGCGGTTATTTTATCCAAAAATGTGTTTTAGACTCGTTTTTCTCAACCAATTGAAACCAAAATCTTTACTGCAGTTGTTGCACAAACACCAAGGCATGGAATTTGTTTTAGGAGTTTTTTTTCCCAACATAATCAAATCAAAACTTTAAGCTATAATTGTAGTCCCTTTCCGAATTTGATAAATTTAAGTTATTGCATTTATGATTTACCGAATTTATTTCTGAGAGCACAAACCAACAGTTTATTGATGTGAAGACCAAATGCACAGATTTCTATCAAAAATTTTATGTCTAGATCAAAGTGGTCTTGAGATATCTTTGTTACTGACAGACAGGCAGACGCACGCTTAGATATTTTCCAAAAATATGTTTTTCGAGCTCAGGAAAGTCTAAAACTTGGAGTTGTGTCAGAATCTAGTGTTCGATTCTTTTGACGATCACAATACTTACTCTATACTTCATATATAAGAAAAAATATTTTTATGCATTACTGTTCAACCGGCTATTGTAGAAGAAGAAAAAATAAAAGAATAATTCCAGGGTTTTTGGTAGTTATCTTGTTAAAGAAGAGAGTATGAAAATGCTTGTAAAAAAATATTCAGCGGGAATGGTATCCCCAAAACTTTCCCGCATATTCTCTAATAAACTTGCTATTCCAGAAAACGACTTGCATGTCCTTACTTTCAAATAATTAGGCAATATTAAAATTTGATTCGAATTGAGCCTTTTTACTGAATCTATCGAAATAAACTTGGCGAGTTTTTTTGGCGATTAATCCTTGGCATACGGTTAATAGCATCTGAACACCGATTCAATATTTTAGATACGCTTCTCCTAATGAATGGAAGCAAAAATTGGTTCAAAAGCTACCCTCGTTGTCCAAAATTCTCATATTAAATTCGATATATTTAAATCCCTGAGTTTCTGAATTGTCGCGATTACATTTCTCTAAAAGCACAGACCTATAGGCAATCAAGCCTTTTTTGGATTTGTATCAAAATGTGAAGATGACTACAATATAGATGTTAAATTTGTATACCGAATATGATTTCTCTGGCGACAAAACTTGGCGGCAAACTTCCAAAACTTGGCTCTTGTGCCAATAAAATCCATGTATGCACCGAATCTTGGTTTCTTCTTTTTGTAGTTAATCGTGTTAGCTTATATTCGAAGAAACGGACGACCACGTAACAAATTTTACACAAAATGTGACGAAATGCGCTGTTTTGATTTAAAGGTCGTATACTTAATTTCAACAGTCTAGCTGTGTTTTGATTTATCTTTGTCAGAGACGAACATTTTAAAGCATGTGTTTTTGAACTCTGGAAGGTCTACAATGTGTAGATTTATCAAAATTTAAAGTTAGGTGTTTTCTTTATCACGTCAGAACATGATGTTGTATTGCGGTTGAGGTTTTTGGCGTCAACAAAAATACGTAGGCAAAAAATAAAAATTTTATTATTTGCGTGAACATCTCAAAAAAATCAGCTTTTAATAATGCGTTACCATCCCATTTACAAAAGTTCTGATTAAAAAAAATAAGTTAATGACTACAGCAAATAAAACTTAGAAAAATATCATTTTGAGCACGTGATTGCATAGAATGCAATAAATAAGAAATGTGACAATTTTTTAAAACAATGAATAAGAGACGAAGTTTTTTTTTTTGGATCGTTTGCAACACTAAAGTGACTCATTCAGTGAAACAATCAAAATGAATGAAATTATAATTTAACTTGCACGAGCACGTGGTGCTTGGCCGTTCAAGAAATGATGTTCTGACATGATGGATTGAAATATTATTGCAGATTTCAATGCATCGTGTTACTTTTTTACGTTTACTATATTACATATACAAGAAAGAGCAAAATAAAAGAACAGTATATTTTTTTCTTCTTAAGATTGTTATCTATTTTTCTTATTAGAGTAAGAAATGTGGAAATGCTATATGTGCTACTTCGCCGTCGATAGTAATCGGTAAAAAAATGGCATTTTATTCCATTTTTTTCTCTGAGATTGATATCCATTTATCTTGGAGGTGGAGAAAAGATGCCCCCTTTCAAAACTATATTGTGTTTTTCTCTTCCAGATATGAAATGCTCCGTACGCGTGATGGCTCCATTAGAGGTTCCATCAAATTGATCGAGAGCTTGAAGACGAAGAAAGGGAAGGGCAAGAAAGGCAAGGACACGTCTGACTGGACCTGGAAGGAACTCGCCGACATGGTTAAGTACACAAAGGTGCCAGCATTTTCACTGTTATTTTCCCATTAAACTTATCTGGACATGAAATCTAGAGCGAGATCATCTCTCAGAAAATGTATTGGTTACATATTTGCTCTGTTAGTCATAAATTGTCTTGTCTTTGGTATAATGCCACTTTATGTGTGATAGTTAAGATAGAATCTCGATCGATTCACTTTTGTAAATGTTTACCAGATCGGAATCGCACTGAGATGAAATATCGTTTGCGGTTTAAGTTGCTGGTAAAATTCTTTTTATACTTTCGGAGTTTTTAGTTAAGAATTTCTTTACATCGATGTGCTTATAGAAGTTTTGCATTGAAGTTAATTATGAGATAAAATGAATTCATCCAATAAGTAATCGATTATTTTAAGTTGTTGTTTCGTTAATATCAATCCAATGTTAAATTTATTATTAAAAATTTGGTTCTAAAATGCAGATATTTTATATTTAAAAAGTTAATGTAATGTCACGGAATATAAAATTTTTTTATTAATATCTTTCATACCGAATATTAACTATAATTTTAAATTGAAATCGTATATTTAATCCAACAATGGTAACTGTAGCATATTCAAATCTCCTTAAATGTGTCTTTTTAAAATTAATTTTCTATTAATTAATCAATTCACAACCGATATATTCACTTCATTTTTAAAAAAGAAGGTTTTTAAAAGAAGTTTCGATTTAAAAAGTTACATTTTTTATTAACTAATTGTAATAAAATTATCTTATGTTCGTACTTTTATATTGATTAACACTTTTGCAGTCAAAGAATTTTTTTAAAAAATTCGAAATATGTAGAAATCAGGTTTCAAAATTGTAATCCAGAATCTTAAAATTGCATTAAATCTAAAAGAATTTTCTAATATATTATTCCATATTACTAACTTTAAGATTAAGACAGCGTATAGCAACTTGTATTCTCAAGATTTCTCATAATTTGTCATTATTTTTTAGAAATTCTAAAGTTTTATGTGATTTCTTTAGAGTGATGCAATTTTTTTAAAGCATTTAATATAATTTTGAAATTGCATTGAATATTTGTTTGAAGTGTGTATAATTTGTCGATTTACGTATTTATTTTTAAAAACAATTTCAGTCTCCATTGATGGCCTCTTTGCTGAAATTTGAAGCTCCTGAATTGAACAAATTAGCTTTAGAATGCTTTATCGGTAAGGGTTTTTTTTTCTAATTATTACCAAATTTTGCCAAAATGTTTCTTTTATTTTATTTTACGATTGACAGAAAAAAATCATATCTCTTGTGTTGATTTCAGCAATTTGAAAAAAGAATAAATCCTCCAATACATATTTTCAAAAGACATCCATCAATGGCATTAAAATATTTTTTAAGTATAAACATTATTTCTTTTCGCATTAAATTGTAAACAAAAAAAAAGGATCATTAAGATATCAGAACACAAAAAAAATAATTCAAAATTTTATTTAGTTATAATAAAACGAGAGTAATTATTCTGCCCATTGCTTTCTCTTGAATTTTCACAATATGATACATAAAAACGAACACCGTAAATTCATGGCCAAAAAACGTCTTCATTTTAATACATAAAAATATTTTAAGTAAATTCGAATCTCTGTTTTTTTTGGAATTAAAGTATCTTGCATGTGCTATAGCCATTTATAAACTTGTTAAAATCACTTGAATGCTTATATTTAATTGTAAAATCTTTATATTTATGGGAAGAGCTAATTTATAAATATTTATTTTAAATCAACTCTTTTATATTTCTTTGACTTTTATTTAGAAGCTTATATAAATTAATTTTGAAAGTCATTTATTTGAACTAAAAAAAATCGTTTTCATTTTTCAGCAATTATGAGGTATATGGGAGATTATCCAATGACCAAAAATCAAACTGAAGTCGATTGTGTTTATACTATTCTTGTCGTAAGTATTTAAAAACAAAAATATTTTTTCAATAATCTTGCAAACGATAATAATTGTTCATTTATTTTCACTTTGAAAAAAACATTAACGAATATAATGGCTTTTTTTTAATTCGTTTTACTAAACATTTTAAGGCTTTTTTATTTGTTAATTCTAATTTAATTTTATTTGTTAAATATATAAAAAAAATTACTTGACTAGCTCCTTCTACTTAAATTTTGGAAAACAAGAGTTAAAATGTCCGAAAAAGACTTTTAAAAGAGTTTTTTTTATTTTCACAGACATGCCATAAATATCCTCAGCTAAGAGATGAAGTCTATTGCCAATTAATGAAGCAAACAACCAACAATAAAAGTCCGAAACCGTAAGTGAAATTTTACTCAGAATTTCTAAAACCCCTGCCATAAATCTGTGAATTCGAATTCAATATCTTCATTGTTTGTTGATTCTTTTGTGAAGTTTTCTGATCTAATGGAATAGAATTGCACAATTGATGGCAAACTCAAATTTTATAGATGTGGTTTTCATTATCAATAACATTGAAATCTTTTTTTTAATGTTTGCCGAATGTATCTGTTGCAAAATGTGTTTTATGTTATTTTTATTGCGCAATTGCATTCAATTAATCCATAATATTTTAATATTTAATTCAAAGTTGTTTAAAACTGTGTACATTTATATATTTATAAACTTATGAAACCACTTAAGTATTAATGCTTGCAAAGATTTATGTAATCAATAGTTATGATTTAACTGTGTCAAACCATATTATGGAAATTTGTAAACTTTAAAAAATTATACTTAAGAAAGTGTAAGCGAAATTAAATTTTAAATGCATGCTTGCAATTTTAATTTATATTTTTCAGTGTCAGCTAAGTGTAATATTAAAAGAATTGGCTATAATTAAATTAATTTTCTTTGATCACTATATAAAACAATTATTTTTATGTAATAGTTGATTGATTTTCCCCAAGCAGTGCTTTACCCAAGAATCTCAAGTAACTCTATTACATACAAAAGTAACTGAATTACAGGCAAAAAGTGACTGTATTATTAGCAAAAGCAACTCTATTGCATTCAAAAGTATCTCTATTACAGGCAAAAGTAACTCTACTGCTATCGAAGAGATTATGAAATCTCTTCGATAAAACGTTTTAAGCAACGAACTGTGATAGACAATGGAGTTGTGTTACCTTAAAAACCTTATACCTATTCTATAGATCATGTACCTTAACCATTCTAATAAAGCTAGTCTATGATATTATAATTATATTAAAAACGTAACTATTCAGTTCTTTTTTAACTTCAATGTTTCTGTCTAGGTTTTGTAACATTCTTTATATCTCATACAGACTGTGCAATTTGAAACAATATTTTTTTAACTTTCAAAATCAGAAGAAAATTACACAATTAAATATTTCATGAAATATTTGAAATCGCTGTGAATTTGTTTTCAAAAATGACAACTATTGTAGAAAATTAAGGAAAATAATTTTGAAAAATTATCAACAAATTGGTAAAAAAAGGTACCACAATTAAATTAGTACAATAAATTAGTACAAAAAATTCTTTTTTAAAATTTTTTTAAATTTATTTTGGGAAACGCAAAATTCTCATTCAATTAATTAAAATTATAATTGAAATATTTTTTTTAAAAATTTGTCGGAGATATTCATGTCTATCCTCCTAGAATATTTCCACAAAAATTGGGTAGTTGTTATTCAAATGCCCTCATGCACACGCTTTCTCCTATATAATTAGTAAATATTAATTTATTCAAAACGAAATTGTTGTTATTAAATTATCGAGGATTATTTTGAAAATAAAATATTAATGAAATGAATAGACTTAGCTATGTAGTATAAGATTGAGAGTGAATATTTGCAATTTTTAATACATTATATGAATAATTTTTGCTCTATAAATACTTCACCCTGAGTATGTTTCCTAATTAGACATCTAAACCCGTAATTGTAATCCCCCATGATAATGAATTTGATTGCGATATTGTAGAGAAGCATTTAATGGAGAAAGAACGATTTAGTCGGAATGAAACTCTCAAAAATTTGTGCAACGAAAAGATAGTTAAATTTTCCGGTCTCACTTATTTACAAACAGCAGTAGTCTACTTTCCACTTTCAGGCTCATAACGTAATGAAATTTGTTTGTGTTTTCCGTGCAGGGACAGCTGTCAACGTGGCTGGCGTCTGTTTTCCATCGTGGTCGCCTACTTTGAATGTTCGGACGCACTGAAACCGTACCTGTTTAAATATTTAGAAACAGCTGCTTACGATAAACGAAGAGCTTACCACGGTAATCAAAATTATCACTTCCCTTTCCTTGTTATTATTACTTTTATCCTATTTTGTAACACAATGCATTATATATTTTTTAGCCAAATAATAGAAAAAATAGCACATATTGTATCTTTAGAAATTATTATTGTACGATAATAATTTCTGAAGATGTTGAATATATTTGAGATTATGTTATAAATTTTGCTGTGATAAGTAAAAAACAAATTCCAATTATCGTGTCCTAATAGTTTTATTTTTTCTTAAATTCTTCATATTTGACTCTATTATTGCATCATGTTAGTTTTGGAGCAGAAAAAAATTACAAATTTGTCTCATTCTATATGATTATCCCATTTTGAAAGCACTACACCAATTTATGAACACGTAATTCAATAAAAACATTTGTTATATCGTCTATAACTCAATAGAAACACTTGTCATATCTTCTCTAACTCAATAAAAAGCATTCGTCATGTCCTCTCTAATTCAATAAAAACATTTGTCATGTTTTCGCTAACTCAATAAAAACATTTGTCATGTTTTCGCTAACTCAATACAAATATTTGTCATGCCATCTATAACTCAATACAAATATTTGTCATGTCATCTAGAACTCAATACAAATATTTGTCATGTGTCCATAACTCAATAAAAACATTTGTCATGTCTTCACTAACTCAATAAAAACATTTGTCATGTCTTCACTAACTCATTAAAAAACATTTGTCATGTCTTCACTAACTCATTAAAAAACATTTGTCATGTCCTCTCTAATTCAATAAAAACATTTGTCATATCTTCTCTAACTCAATAAAAGCAATCGTCATGTCATCTATAACTCAATAAAAACATTTGTCATGTTTTCGCTAACTCATTAAAAAACATTTGTCATGTTTTCGCTAACTCAATAAAACCATTTCTTATTTCTTCTATAACTCAATAAAAACATTTGTCATGTCTTCACTCACTCAATAAAAACATTTGTCATGTCTTCACTCACTCAATAAAAACATTTGTCATGTCTTCTATAACTCGTCAAAAAACATTTGTTACATATTTAAATTTGTTGACAGCACAGCTAGAACGTCATTTTCTCTTTCTCCCGTAGCTGTTAGATATCAATAAAATTTGCAATGGAGTTTAAATGATCCCTCCTTTTTTAACCCACGGTTTTTCTTTATATTGAAAATAATGTTATGTTTAATTGATTCTACATTAGTTAAATTCCATTTTCATTTCCTAATCTGTAAATTTCAAATAGCATAATTTGGAGGAAAATTGCTTAACTAATTTATAGTTTTAAAATATTAATTTATAATTTAAAAATATTTCTTTCTTTTCCGTAATATTTCATTCAAACCACTTGGTCGTAATGACCTGTTTACAGATTGAAAATCAGGAACATTTCGAAAATTGAGGGGTATGGGTTCGACTTCACTAAATATGTCTTATAAACCGAACTGGTGTCGAATGCGCTTCGCATAAGTGGTGCACAAGTTCAATAAGGGAATACTAGCTCAGTCATCGTCCATGGCATCTGGCTCCAGTTAAAAATGACAAAATCCATCCTAAAATATCTTTAGCAGCGCGCCTTGAATCTAATAGTAACCTCAAAAATGTGTCTTAAATTGAATAATACTTAAATATTTAACTAATACAATGAATAGTCTGAGTCATTTCAGTTCTAATTATCATTGTAAACATTTAGCACTTCTAATTGTTATCTTTTATATTTGAATAATACCCGAGAATTGTGTAAAAACTAAAGCCAGTTTTTATTCCGCATTTTTCCGTGCCTTCAAATAAAATGCTATTTTTTCTCCCCATGTGTAGGTACGGCAATGGTTTGCTTACAGAACTTAAGGAAGACGTTCAAATACGGTGGTCGGAAAAATGTTCCCAGTATAGAAGAAATATCAGCTATATCTGTAAGTATAAATCGTATAATGAGAAATTCACAATCTTTTTCTAGGTTACTTCATTCTACTACTATTAAGTATTGCATATAAAAAAAACTTTATTTATATATGTGCGAAACTAAGTTACGTGAATAAAAATTGGAAATGTTTTTCCAGGCGGGCCGAAACTCGAAGAGACAGATCTACAGGTTGCCCGGCGGGACGGAGCGGGTCATCAACACCAAGTCCACGACCGTCGTGCAGGACATCATCGAAGAAATATGCACCATCCTAAATGTTCGAAATCAGCTGGAAATGGAGGAATTCTCGCTTTACTGCATAGTCGAAGGAGGTAGGAGTCTTTTCGATATTACTACCTGTAATTGTTGCTCTTATGGTGAAAGCTTTAAAAATCAGATAGCATCCCTCGGATCGAAGGACGCTTTTGGTCTAATTAATATGTTAATCGGCTACAAATCCTCAGATTGCGAGTTCGGGCCTAAAGCACTCCGCATCTGCCAAACTCTTTTTTTTTTTGCTACATTTCTATAGAAGACTTATCTATTGGTTCTCCTGACACAATTTTGTGGAAAATTTCTGCAGTTCTTCATCGATCATTGTCCCTAGAACACGAAACCACCCTTCGTTCGAAAGTTTATACATTTTGCGTATAACGCCTTGTTCATGATATCTTGTAAACAGGATAACTGGAGTAATTTTGTTTGTATTTTAACTGGCATGGGATATGTTGTTAGAAATATAAAAATCTCTGACGATTTCGGGAATGGCCCATCTAGCTGAAAGAGGGTGGAAATGGTAATGGAGTCGAACATTTCATTCCGCTATGACTTTAATACTAAAAATAGAAAAATAAATCCAATTTGTCAAATTAGTCCCTCATTAAGATAAACAACTTTTGCATTTAAAGCGTTTTGATAATAGCAATATCTTAGAAGTTAGGGGCTGAAAAGTGTTTTTAAACTCTAATTTTGAATATTCCTAACTTCAACAATTTATGTTGTCAAATAGTAACTTAAGTGTATTGGAATCTACTTTTGCCAACTTACCTAGAGTAATTTGTTTATTGTAAATTATTTCAGTAGAGTAATTTATTCAATTCGTGATGCCAATACTAAATGCTAATGCAAAAAATTTGCATCAAATAATTTATTTTGCATTTGTAACTAGCCACTATTGGTGAATGAGTTAACTAGTCGCTATTGGTATCAGTCAGTTTACCGGAAATATTGGTTGAGTTAATTTGGTTGTTTATTAGTTTTAATTAAATTGGTTGAATCAAATCTTTTATGCATAGATCAATTTTAATTAAATTGATTGAGTTAAATCTTTTGATCTTTTATGCAAAAATTAATTCGCAAGAGATTGAATTGAAATTAAATGCAATATGATAGCATGAAAAAGAATTTTAAGCATCAAAATTTTGGGAGATTAAAGTTATTTATTTTCGGAATTTTTCTTTTGTTCTGTTTATTGTTTATATGAACATTTTTAATGGAGACGAGTCCCATGATATCGCAAGGGCCTTAAAAAATAAAGTTCCTGGGAATCTATTTCAAATTGCACATTGTCTTTTGTGGTAATGTGATCTCACTTTTTGATTCTCCATCAAAATCGCGCGATTAAATATTTCATTGAGGAATGGAAATCATTTGAATTTCTTTGTAAGAATAAAATTTGTGGTTCAAGATTAATCATTAAATATTTCCAAAAAAAAAGTACAAAAGTTTGTTGAACAAATTGTTAAGTAATTAAATTAGTAGCATTAAAATAATTTTTTTTGAATTTGAAATGTAAAATCATTTTTATTTTAAAATATTTTCGAGGAATATCACGGAAAAATAAAATAAATATACCTTAGTTTTTAAAATTAATAAAAAAAATTTAAAAAAAGGTTTAAAGGTACATGTTTCTACTCATCGACATATAGTTGTGCCAAATTTGGCGTTTTCAAGATCAAACGGTTTGTATAGATGAGTGAAAACGAATACATCTTCCTTTATTATTAGTAGAAATATTTGGCACATGAAACAATTTCAGAGCTGTCTTTTGGTTATCAGATTTTTTGAACAGTATTATTTAAATAAAAATTATACGCGGATGTTTCTTAACTAAACGGAATTCGGAGATTTTAAAATTTCAGCTCTGTGGTAAATTTTTAACGGCGAAATCTCACTGCCAATAAGTAACACGGAGAATTCTTTGTAAAACCGTGTTCAAAGACATGAAACTGTTGAAATGAAACGCAATATTTTATTGATATGAATTCTTACACTTGAGGCAGATATACGAAATGCCTTTCCGGTTGTGAACAGGAACTATTTTTCTCCTTACCATTTTTCAGACAGTATGGAAATTCGTATCGTTATTTGTAGGTGTTGGGTTCTATTTATTGCCATGGCATTGAACAATACATTGTTCGTGGATGAAAAAAGTCTTTTTCCTTGCTTCTGTAGCAATCGTCTTTTTTGTTTTTAACTTCTTGGTATATGAAGTATAAAAAGAAAGATTATTGTCATCATCAAAACGTTCGACCTAAAGATTTTGAGGAATCTTCACGCTATATGCCTCCCCAAGTTAGAAAATCATATTTTTGATATTATGTTTGTCTGTCTGTCAATGATAAATATCATTCGAAAACGCTGTAAAGAAAGAATTAAGTTTGGGTATTTGGTATTTACGCCAAATTTGTAGATCACTCGCATTTTAATCGAGATCCATTCAAATGAAGTATGTCTATCCGACAGTCCGAATATTAATTAATATCATAGTGACAAAACGAAGTGGTCGAAATAATTATAATTCGGGTTACTTCTCCGTTAACCAAGCACCAGCAAAAAATCGCCAAAGAAATTTGGCGGAATTCTACATTATTTGGCGATTTTTCGCTGGTGCTTGGCTAATAGGAAAGTAACCCGAATTAGGTATACAGATTTCACATCTAAATTGTAGATGGCTATCAAATTTGGAACAAATATTTGGTATTGCTTGTGCAATAATTAATTGCGAGCCAAAAAAGAATCGCCAAAAATACTAATATTCTTTCGTATCTATTGTTCACCAATGGCATGCAGTTAATAATACACAAGTACATTTATTTGAGAGTACTTCTTTAAAAAATTGCCTGAAATCACTTCCCATTGGTTTCAAAGTTAGATTGGACCGTGATGGTCTGGTGGTAAGGTCTCGGCTTCGGAACTGGAGGGTTTCAGGTTCGAGACTCGATTCCACCCAAGAACCGCCGTGTAAGGGGGTCAGATTGGACGTCTTCCCGTTAGTGTGGTGTGGAAATTTCGGGAGGGAGTACCGGCTCAGGTGTCCTCAACATCTGACCGCAGCTCAAAGTTACGATACCCGTTTTTGAAATAGCTCTAGTGTTGCCTTAAAATGGGACGTTAATGTAACGGGACCGAACTGAAGTGAAATGAACTTATATTGAATATGGGAGGATTTTAAATCTATGATTTCGTCGGTTATTTTGCATAGTTAAACAAAACAGGTTTCTTAGGATTCATTTTTTAAAAGAAATTCTAGAAGTTGAGTTCAGAATTATGCAAGTAGCATTATAAACATCACATTGATATCAAAGAAACATTTAGTTTTCAACACAGGCTTTTCATTACCGAAAAGCCCATTTTTGGACAATTCTTCAACAAATTTTAGTTATCTATATTTTTTTTCTATCGTCAACTATAGTTTAAACTAACAGCTTTCGACTACCAACCGAGTCGCCAGGGATATTGGAGATATTTAATTTCCATTAAATTCCTCATGCATAACTTTAACATCTGTGATAAAATTTAAAAAAAAACTCTTTTAGGATCAAATTGTTATACATGTTAGTCTTGATATTTGAATTCTTCAGACGGTGTTATTTTTATTATATATATATATATATATATATATAATAACAATGGAATGTTTCGTTATTCAGAGGTTGTCTTACATTTGTTCTGCTTATTGTGTTATTGTGTAAATGAACTTCTGTTATGAAATCAAATCTTATGACATTAGAAATCAAAATATAACTTTTTAGATTATTTTTCTTGTAACTGCGGGTTGTCTTTGGGGTATTGTAACTTCGCTTTCTTGCTTCATGAAAAGAGCTTAGATGATAAACTGAATCCCTCATCGTTAACTTTCAACACTGGAAATCACAAATTCATTGCTATAAGATACACAGAAAATACTGAGTGACCGGTCCATTACGGCAGCAACACTGGCAGAAGCTGTGGTTGAGTCTTAAGGGCCATCGCCGACCACGGTACAACCCTTCCGATGGGAAGCGCATCCCGTCATCGACGGGACGTTGCCAACCCCCACTTTATGTGCACTCATTAAATACGAGAACCATCCTCCAACCTCCATGCCCTCTCCCCTCCTAGTGGGAGTTTCAAAAAGGGGGTGGGGGAATCATGCATATGAATATTTGAATGATTGCCACACATTTCATTTCAATAACAAAAACTGTTGATGAATATTATTTAATAAAATGTTTTAACTTCGCCGAATTTCTAGGAATATCTTACAATTAAATCAGTGACATTAGAAATACCTTTTTTTATTATTATATTTAAAAATCGATTTTTACAGTAATAGTTTTGGGAGCTATCGTGGACAACAAAGCCAAACCCTATTTAGTTTTAATTACTTCTGGATACACATTTCTACCCTCTGAAATGTTAGCCAAGTTTGATCACTCCTAATCATCTGGTCTAGTCTGTAGAGAATCCACGCACAGACACGCATGTACATATCTTTCTCTTTATTATTTGTACACACAGTACCTTATCTCTATTTCCATTTTGCAATGAACCGCGTTACGATGACTTCCGGTCCGAAATATTGGCTTCGATGCTCGTCACCGTGTTGATTCAACGCCCATTGCCGCATCCCTCACGTTTCTGCCGTGTGCACCACGGTGCCGGCCGACCAGCGCTGTCGATTATTTGTGATTAAGCGACATTCCTGCCTCCAGACCTAGATACGCACGCGCTTGCATGCGTCAGAACTATAATACGCGTATTTGTGGGATGAAAAATAATGTGTGAAAACTAGACATTTGTTTTACGTCATGAATCAAAAGAGAAGTGGTGATTTAGAGTCGTTTAGAGAATTATGATGTTTTAAAGTTTGAAATCGGAGTTGTTGGCTTCCGGAATAAAAATGCAATTCACAGTCAATTTTGTTGTTTTACTAATCGCCATCGGCGACCAACTGGTCTGCCGGGAGTATGGGCTATATTTGATTTCAGATAAATCGCTTTGGTATAACTTAGTGTCAATCATTCCATCAAACTTTCTTGTGCTGTTTTAATTGTCTTTCATATATTCTGTTGATTTTATATATGAACTAGCTGTACCCCCATGGTGCCACTCATGGCATAGCAGCCAAGAATAAAAATGAGCTTTAAACTTAAATCTAGCCTCCACCCATTACGCAACATCAAACAAACATAAAAATATGTTTAGAAATTATCAGAAATTGCTACGAAACATTTTTTTTATAACACACATTCAGAAATATTTAAATTGTTACTAAGATAAAAATACAATATGTCCGTAGGCAAAACACAGGCGAACATTTCGAGGTTGAATTTCCTTCTTTTAAGTGTAATGAGATTTGAATCGCTGTTTAAAATCAGAGGTAAACAAAGAAATGTATCGCATATGCATACAATATCTCTTGCTATTTGTACATGCGCAGTTTGAGGTTTTCGCGCATGCGAGGAAAAATTGAAATCGCAATTATAAAACTCCTCTTTTTATTTTGATATGATTTCAATGTACTAAAACATTCCCCAATAAATGATCTACAAAATAGTATAAATATCTCCAATATCTGTTAAATATTTCTCGAGTTTTTGTGATTCCAGCATACAGACGCTTTCAGTAGACTTCATTTTATACTATGTATAGATTATTATAATATACTAATCCCATGATAATATACCGCTATTAAAAATGCAATAGTCCAGTTCATCTATTTCCTAAATTTCGCGTTTCTGTAAATTCATTTTTTTATTCGTTTAGTAAGTTAGACGTAATTAAGAGAATTCTTTTTCTTTTGTTTTCAACAGAGTTATTAAATATTCGTTGAAACAATGGAACCGGTTTAAATTCCAAGCCACAATAAAATCGATTGCTGGGAATTAGACAAATTTTTTTTAAATGCCAAATTCAGAAGAAAAAAAGTGCACCATATTCAATTGGTATCATTGATATAATATTTTGTATTATAAGACGATATAAAAATCGTTTAGTGGTGTAATAATTTTGAATGTATGCTGGAAAAAAAGTTAAAATTTCGTTTAGTTTTTAATTAATCAAAATTATGATAAAAATATTTAAAAAACCGCTCCAATTGGCACTATCTGACCCTCTAAAATAAGCATATACCAAATTGGATAGCTCCTTGATAAATAGTCTGGTCCGTAGAGCGCCAATACAAAAATACTCAAATATAACTTTATTACTAACAGAGATTAAAAGAAATATTTAGTTTGTCAAAAAGTTCAACCCGGAGATTTTAATGGACGTCACGTTTCAGGAACTTTCAAAATGAAAAATCGTTTTGGGAATCATATGATTAAGTAAAAAATGCAACGAGTTAGCTATTATTCATCTGTTAATTATTATTTATTTCATCGTGTTATAAAAATCATTTTTACTCCGCGATTTATTGCACTTTAAGTAATTTAAGAAGTATATATGTGAAATAAAAATTTAAATATTTCTATTGTACTGTTTTTTGTATAAAACTAATGATAATATATTGTTACAAGCGGGCGAAACGTGCGCCGAAGGTGAAAACGTTGGTTTCGCTTCACAAGGTGCTTCGCGCCAGCCGAGTTGACTTGGCGAGAGGAATATTCTGGTAACCCCGAGACAATTCTGGCTGCGCCGCGTTTTCTCTCCGTGATTGCCGAAACTTCTCGGTGCTTTCGCTCGGCTATATAAGAGACGGGCTACCGCTTTTCGCCAGTTCCTCTCGCAAGGAAGAGAAGCGTTTCGCTGGACTAGCGGATTTTCGCTTGTTATTAGTGAGCTGTGTTTGCGTTTGTTGTTAACGTTGCGTTATTGAGCTCGCTGCGATTTACTGTTGCTGTGCTATACTATAGTTGTTTTGCAAACTGTGTTTATTGGGCGTAAGACTTGCATTTACGCTGTAAATGACTAATTATTGCTGGATTGCGTTTTCTGAAGTTTTACTTTTTCAAGTCATCCTGTATATACCTGTAAATAAATTTGTTTGCGCTGTCCTCAAATAAAGTCCATTCAATCCGAACCCGCTACGCTAAAAATCTAACAATGTTATTGTTGTTTTTCTTCTAATTGTAAGACTATTTCAATAATTTGGTATTATAATGAAATTATAACTATATATACTTTTTTAATTCAATTCTAATCTTGATCCGAACTTTAAAAAGAAAATTAAATACGATCAATACCTGGAGACGCCGATGGCCACCAGAGATGGCTAGTTTATTATATTTATATATCAACGTGGGAAAAATCCGGCGAAGTAAAAATATTTACCTGCGAATCTTCAACATAATCAACACTTTACTAATAGCTCTACAGTCCCCTTAAACACTTTTTTTTTTGAAATTTTTGCCTTTAGGAATGTTACTCCACCCCTTTGGAGTAACATTCCTAAAGTATACGTATCAAATGTTTTTATACTAAAATTTGAGCAGCTAGATGTTTTTTATTCAATTTTAATTGATTTTTTTAAAAATCTTTTGCAGATCCTTACACCATGCCTCTCAACAGGGAAGAGTACATCCTGGACGTCACCACGGAATTGCTCAAAAACGGCCAGGTCTTCTACTTGATCTTCTGTCGGTCGGTGTGGTACTACCCCTTGCGACTGGACAATCACCTGTACATTGAAGTCATCTTTAACCAAGTAGCCCCCGACTATCTGGAAGGTCTGCTCCTGGTCATGCCAGGGGAAAGGGTGAAGGACCAAAATGTGGTAAGTAGCATTCTTCTTTTAGAGTGCTTTTTCACAGTCTTTTGCTCTGTATTTCTGCACATTTGTATGTTCCTAACGACAATACAATATATACTGGCTTTCTGGCACAGAGGTAGCGCATCTTCCTGGTGTTCTGGGAGTCCCGGTTGGGGCATGGTTGTTTTTCTGTGTGCTATCTGTGAAGTGTGTGTGTGTGCCCCTCTGTAAAAAGGGATTGTGCAAGCAAATGTGGTGAATGTGTAGCTAAGTCGTACTCTTGGCCCTAATTGGCGCTACTTTAAAAACAAGAGACGCTCCTCTCGGCTTAAATTTGCTGCTGTATCAGCGGGGGGATTGTCCATGGCAATTGCCATTTAATTCCTTATAAAAGGGAATTGTAATCAATCTTTTCATCAAAAATTCCATAATATTTATAGTAATAAATTGTAATTCTACGTCTTGGCCTAGGGGTAGAGTGTCTTCCCCATGATCTGGACATCGCAGATTCGATTCCCGATTCGGGCATGGTTGTTTTTTGTTGTTGTTTTTGCTTATAGCACTTTACAAGCCCGTTGACATCTTTGTCTTTGTTCTATCTGTGAAGTGTGTGAAAGACACTCCCCCCCCCCTATAAAAAGAGGTTAAGCAAGCGAGTGTGGGAGTGTCATCTTCACATGAGTTAAAGTCAGACTTCTGCTCAAGGGTCTTTACTTTCAGAAATTGCTGCACCCGTCTTTCCTGGATCTCCTGGACTTGGTTTGAATTGGAGTTCAATCCAAGGGGGATAATCAACTATAACATAAATTGTGAAATGTATTAGAAATTTAAAAGTAATTTTTTACTCATAAATGGAGAGTTTAAAGCAAAATCGTAAAATATTTAAGGGCGAAAAGTCCTATAAAAAATAAAACAGAATAAACTAATTGCAGAAAAATTCTTTAACCCTTTAACTGTTTATTATTTATTTTTAATTAATTAAATAAGTCTTTTCAGGATGGGCTGTTTTGATTATTCAATTGAAAATTCGCAGAATACTTGGTTTATTTATGGATTATTTGTAATTTTTGTATCAAATTTTAGCGTCTTTGAATAATTTCATACAAGTATAAAAATTATCACTTACATCCTAGTATGAAAATTTTTTACCTACTGTGTTGCATTAGTTTGGTGATTAAGAGGTTAAGGTTTTCAAAATTAATTAGCAGAAATTCATTAGTTAATAAGCAAGTTTTATTTTAATTCAGTATGCACATCGTATAAAAATAATGAATATTTGCACAAAGGAACATAGTAAAATAAACAGAATATAAACATACCTAAATTTGGAAAACTATAGAAAAGAAAGGGCAATTAAAATTTTTAAAATACACTCAATCTCGCATCAGAAATAACAGAAAAAAAATCGGAATTTATCTATAATAAGTGATCAATTTTTTTCCCGTTAATAAAACCCCGCCAAATTTTACAAATGCCTGCGTAGTAAGAAAAAATACGGCACTGTGGCTTGTAGCGTATGCCCATCAGCACAATTACTTACCATCATCGATCAGTATTTTTCAACCTTCATACGCATGTTCTGCCTACTTTCAGGCTCATAGCTGATATATATTTATATATAACTAGCCGCCTTTCGCGACCAGTCGGTTCGCCAGTATTAATGCTCGCTAAAATTTTCATATAATATTTTATGTAGCTGTGTCTCATAACAGGTTTCTCACCAAAATATTTTTAAACCAAACAAATTTTGATTATCATATATTTATAGTATTATTTAGTATTATTTTCTTCAGATGCTCTGTCCACTGTACTACTCATCTTTCTCTTTCTATCCGAGCAATGATTGTCCCGGAATTGATATTTTACTTAAATGGTGGAGGGAAAGGTCTAAAATTCTGTTTTTATAGAATAATGAGATTCAAATTTTCATAAATGCAAACACAATAAACAAAAAGGACACAATTGGTTTTCAAGAAATGGGAAAGTTTAAAAACAGCTTGGAAAATGCCGCGCACAGAGGGAATAATGGTGACACACACAAACACTCTTTTCTTTTCTTTTTTTCTATCCTTTTTTTCTTCGCTACTTTTCTTTCTACAAACACTTTTTCCCCTTTGTTATTCTTTTTTTTCTCCCCTGCCCAGATTTTATTTTGAGCAGGCATAGATTAAATATCCATACAGACTAATAATAAAAGCGACTATTTTCGTTCTTTTTTTAAACATCCCGTTGTCTATGAATGAAAACCAACTGACTTCCCGTATTTCTTTCTAAACAAATCATAATTTATTACTTCCTGCTATCTTACTCAGTTGGTGTGGGGGGAAGGAAATGAAAAATTTTGGCGGGAAAGTAAGAAAAGTGTCGTTTTAACCATTTTCCTGGCAGTTTTTTCATTTTTTCTCTCCATAAGAACCATCCTCGTGTCCTAACAAAAATACTTTTAAAAAATTAGCCGAATCGGTCGAGCCGTTCTCCAGTTTTGCGCTTAGCAACGCATTTCGCGATCACTTTTTATTAATAGATATAATATGATATCAGATTATTGCAAGATTTGATGTATATATTACTAACTTTAGCAAAAAAAAATTATTTGCTATTTTTTCCCTCATAAAGACGTTTGAATTTCATATTAAAATGATTATTACTTTTTCGCATATGACTCATAACTTAAAATTTTCACACAAACGATAAAATATGAACAATATTTTAATGAAGTTTTTATAATAATTAATTTTTTTATTAATAAAAACAAATTTTATCACAAGCAACATTGGAGTATGTTAGCTAGTCATCTATAAAACAAAAATTGTGAAAAGAAACTGAATACGTAGCTCATAAATGCGTTATCTATATATTTACTGCCTTTTTTCTATTTCAATCTTATTTCTGGTGTTCATGGGCCTATAAAGCATGAACTGTCCACCACATGTCTTTCCTTGTTTGACTAATTTTATATCTATTGATCTATTTTATGTATATTTTGATTTTTTTTATTGCACTAACAATATAAAATTAAATTTATTGACATTCTTGATATCAGACAACGTGGACCCTTGTAACACGTGACATTTGGAGTATAAAAAGTTTAATG
>JAOUZG010025801.1:0-14458 GCA_026289955.1 Argiope argentata
CTGAGCACGACATTACAGATTACATCAGAAATATTTTTATGATCATCGTAAAACTTCACGTTCTGCCAAATCATTCCGAGATAACACGGGGCAACAGAAAGCGAGCAGGACAACACCTTTACTCAGCCGTTTCGTCAGAATATTCATTTTACTGTCGTTATCTGCTAGTTATCATTCTGCTGTGAATCCTTTGTGGTCACCAGCGCTATTTTTAGTAGGCACTGCTCCAGCGACCTGCTCACGGCTAGTTCCAAAGAGGAAAAGTTTATAATTATTAATCAAAATTCTAATTTATATTCTTGCCCCATATCCATTAATATTCCTTTCATGAGACATTCAATCTGCAGATCACTAAAAGGATTATTTTCGTCAAAAGTAAGTTGTTTTAAATGTGTCTGTAAGTATTACTTTTGAAAAAAATTCCGTCTGATATTTTAATAATTAAATTTCCTTTCCTTTATGTTCGAAATTGCGATTTATATTGTCTTGCTATGCTTAAATGTTATATAATTGGTTAAGGTTTTTGAGCTCAATATATTTTGCTGATGCCTAGAATTGAATTTTAAATTAAATTCACCTGAAAAATATGGGTACAATTATAATTATTAGATAAAGCTCAGTAAAACGAAAATCTTCAATTCATTTCGGAATTTATACAAATGCAAAAGTTTTGCTTTATTATATGCGATATATTTTGCTATAGAGAGTGAGAATTAATTCGAAAATATGAACTTCGATACATTGAAAACTCTATCATCCAAAAATCCAATTTAAATCATATGTTTAAAAAGGCAACTCAAGAAAAAATGACAATTTTTAAATGTTTTCTTTAATTTTAAATAAAAATTAAGATTTATGTATAATTTAATTGCTCTATCAATGCACAATTTCAGTGAATAAAAAATGCATAAAATGATTTAAAGGAAATAATATGTCATAAACGGATCAAATGACATTTAAAGTGACATAACATTATTATGAACATTATTATTTTTCAAAAATACGGTATTTATTAATAAATATAAAGAGGTAATACATACATCTTAATAAATAAGCTTATACAAACTAAATGTCTTTTGTTTGCAATAGTGAGAAGACTATTAGTTGGATATTCTGAAATGGAAAACGTTTATAGCTATGATGTCGTATTGACCTGGAAAAATAGAAAGAACGATTGAGAAAAACCAAAATATAAATCTCTTGCACGTGAATCAATTCTTTAAAATTTGAAGGGGAAAGCTAAAGAGCTGTTATTTTAAGATTACAAATCAATCTTCACGTGACAATTTGTCGTTGACTCTCTTGACATTGATAATTCCAACATCAAAGCTTTTGGGAAGGAGAGGAGGGGCATCTCGGGAGTGATCAAGTGTCACTTGAAATTTGCACGTTTCAGTTGCATCAACCAACTTCACGACAATTTTTATCTTAGCAATGGATGTTCTCGAGAATAAAAGACAAAAATAAAACAATAGTCTATTTATTGACCAATTTCGTCTCGTGATTGCCATTTTTTAAAGTTTACCTTAAGACATGCGTAAGAATGCAGTCTCTTTAATTCAAAAGACGTATCTTTAAGTATTCAGTTTACTCAAGTGAGTTGTATATTATGGTTGATATTGGGACATCTTATAAAACATTGTCATTTTTTATGGATTTTAGACATCAAAGTGGTGAGCTCTTTTAGGTAAGTAGTTTTGGTAAAAAAACATTTGGATGAATACTCATCGATTTTTTAAATGTTATTTATAAAGAAATTTAATTAATATGTAGTTGGATAATTGTTATAATATAGTAAGTAAGTAACTATGACTATTGCATTAAATTTAATTTTGTGAATTAAAATTATTTAATTAATTGATATGCTAATTTTTTTTAAAAAAAAAAGAGTTAAATTGTTTGAAGAACTCGTACTGTCAGAAAGTAAATTCACTGCTAAGTTTCAAATAGCTGTGAAAAATTATTTAAAGTTTAATATAATTTTTTAAAAAATAAGTAAGATTTAAAAATAATTTAAAAGATATATGCATTATAAAATATAAATTTGTTCAAAATTTTATTTTTTGAATGATTAAAAAATCATTAAATTTTTGTTGTTAAATCAAGGTACTTTAAAAGCTTTAAGTTTAGCAATATAATTTGACAAAAAATAGGCATAATTATCTCTCATTTTTCTTTTAGGTTCAGAAGATGCCTTTTCAAGCTTAGACGTTATTTCGAAGAAGTAATTCAGAATGCATAGTTGATAAATCACCAAAAATTCTTTCAATCATGTCTCCAGTAGGGACGCAAACTGTCTCCACCACCGGTTATCTATATCAGGGGGAAATTGATGATCCTCCTGCCCCTCTTCATTTCGAAAACAAAGCTCCTGATGACAGAATCAAAGAAACGTCTAAAAATATATTTAAATCATGTTTGCATTGTTTTGGGAGGACTTTCGATAGACTCAAACTCGAAATAGTAGCTTTCTTATTCACATTTTCTTATGTCTTGACTCGGATATCATCAACATCGATGATTCTGAATAAAGTGTGCTTGGCTCACTACAACTACCCTCCCGAAATATGCTATAGTTTGGAAAACCATACTGAAATAAAGGTTTCAGTTGAAAGGATGGCCACCAACTATCAGCTCGGCCACACTCTTATCCAAACGGCTCCAGCAGCTCTGCTTTCGTGTTTTGTTGGACCATGGAGTGACCATTATGGAAGAAAGTTTCCTGTAGTTATTGCCATTTTAGGTATGACAGTAGATACGCTTGGTTCAGCAGTGTGTGCCTATTTTTTGGACTCACGAGTGGAGTATTATTATATCCCTGCAGCTTTCACAGGTTGTTTTGGAGGTGTCGTGTCACTGTTGGCCGTGGTCTACAGTTATGCTTCAGATTTGACACCTTTAAGAGAGAGGACGATGAAATATGCTTTCATAGAAATGGCAACAGGTATTGCTCAGCCATTGGGTGTAGCAGCTGGCGGGTGGATTTACAATTTTTTCGGATATCCCTCAGTGTTTCTACTATCTACAGGTGGACTGTTTGCCAGTCTGATATGGGTGGCTTTTCTCTTACCAGAGACTCGAGGTTTGGATAACAAAGACACTATGAGCATTAAATTCAAGAAATTGTTCACATGTAAGACGTTCAGAGAAAGTTTCATTGCAACTGCGAAGCAGCGACCACAAAAAGGTCGGAAGCAAATAGTGTTGTTGATAATATCCATGTGCTTCATTGTCATTGCAACCAATTGTAAGTATGCTTTAAAATTCTTCGAAATATCATCAGTGAATTATTAATTTAACACGTGATAAAGTATTAAATTAGGGCCGTCACAGCTAAAGAAACGTTCTAAAATAGATTAAATAAAACTTTAAATGAAACAACAAAATTAAATACATAAAAAATTCAATTTTTTTTTATTTGTTCAGTTCTAATTTATATGATCAAACTTTAAATACAGTGAGCTTTACTGAATATTTATAGTTTCAAGGCAAAATAAATATAATTAACCAAAATAATGCTTTTATGAGAAGATAAAGAAGCCTAATGTTTCGCATATTGGGAAAAATATTTGCTACCGTCTCATGATTCTGAGATTATTTAAACTAAATTGCTTTTGTTCAAAAAAAAAGTAATCCGTATTAAAATAATTTAATTCCCGATATTTTCATGAACATTTAATAGCTTTATTTATGGTTTAAAATGGTAACTTAAGGGTAATGAAATAATAGTTCAGCGTAAAATATACATAATGCATGCCGTCAAAAAAATTAATTTCCCTTTTCTTTGAATCCGTATTCTTCTGGTCTAAAATTACATGCGCCGCGTTATCTTGCCATTTCCTAAACATATTGCTAAACAACTAATAGACAATCTATTCTTTTTTATATTAGAACTTCATATTATACTCTTTATCGTATAATGACGAGTGCGCTTTTCTTATTTTTATATTCAAAAGTATATTTCAATTCAGTGTCAAAATTTCACGTTCATTTAAGCCTATCAGGATAATTCTTCGATAGATTACTTTTATCATCAACGGCTTCTAACTTTTTAAAAGAGATTTATATATACAATTTTTAAATCGATCTTATAACACATAACTGAAATATAAAATATATTTCCAGCTACTAGCGACATAAATTATCTTTATGTCCACCATCAGTTCAACTGGGGTACTACTGAATATTCAACGATCACTGCTGCTTATTCTGTATGTGCTGTATTCCTCTTGATAATTGTTGTTCCGATTTTCAAATATTTCAAATCTGGAGATCCAACTCTTGGATTAGTTGGAACGACTTCCACTATTTTCAAGTTTATTGGGATCGGTGTAGCATGGAATACTACTGTTTTCCACCTCGGTAAGTGAAGTAATTTTATCTCCGTTTGAGTTAAAATGGAAGTACTGTCCAATTACTGTATTGACTTAATTAATCAAATTTTATTTCATATGAAATTACATGATCCCTAGATCAATGTCATCAAATATCGCCTACCTTTTGCCATTTTTCATTTTCAATAAATATCACTAAGTTAACCTTGTACCCCAACCTCAACAACGGAAGCAATTTTTCCAGTTATTGCGGGCTTCTTGGCATACAAATTAAAACAAGTGGAATTCTTTACATTTTTACCCAGAATATTTTTTGAAGCCTTAATTAGTTTCCTAAATATTTTAATGTTAGTAGTTTGATTTCAAATGATCAAATCAAGAGAAATCACTCTGCCATTCTGATTAATCATAGAGTTCCCAAACTAAATAAGACGAAAATAAATAACTTATATTTTAGAATATGTTTTGGTCTGACACATTTATATTTAAAATATGATTTTATGCTTCCATCTTTCTGCACCGCTCCATTCCTACATCCTGAGTAAAATAATATTTTTTATTATGGTAATTATATTTTATAAAATAATTTAATAGCCTAACTAGGTGGAAATCAGGAAATTAAATTAGCGTAAATAACAAACAGAGTAATTGTTTTTTAAAAAATATTTTTCATTTTTAAAGAAATTGTCAGAATTACTGAATTCTCATTCTTATAAAATAGTATGTCTGAAATTTAAAAAAAAAATTAAAATGAAATCTGCTATGCATACTTCAATGTATCATGTCAGAACGTCATTTCTTGAACGGCCAAGCACCACGCTCTCGTGAAAGTTAAATTATATTTTTTATTCATTTTAATTGTTTCATTGAATGAGTCACTCTAGTATCGCAAACGATCCAAAAAACTTTGTCCCGCATTTATTGTTTCAAAAAATATCGCCTTTTCTATTTATTTTATTTCATATAATCGCATGCTCAAAATGACATTTTTCTAGGTTTTATTTGCTGCAGTCATTAACTTATTTTTTTTAAAAATCAGAGCTTTTAGAAATACAATGACAACGCGTTATTAAAAGCTTATTTTTTGAGATGTTCTTGCAGATAATAAAATTTCTATTTTTCGCTTAAGAATTTTTGTTGACGCCAAAAACGTCATTCCCAAAACAACATCATGTTCTGACAAGATAAAAAGAACATTGTTAAATTACATGGCGCCATACAAGATATAAATTTCAGAGCTTACATTGCCCTATGTTATAAATTTATGATTACGTTATAACTAAAATTCAAACAGATTTTGAAATAATAATTGTAAATCTCGAGTTCTCCGTAATTTTGTTCCAATTAATAATTTTAAAATTGTTAGCGATAGGTATATAGTACTTTCAGCTGGATAAAGACACGAAATGATTTAGAAAATTATATTTTATAATATTTTAATAAATAAACTAACTTTTTCACCACTCTTTAGAGCTAAATATTTTTTACAATTTAGCCATCGAAAGTAAACGTTTAAATTTACTGTTTAAAACAATCAACACGGAATTTTAAAAATTGCAACCCATGGATTGACATAATCTTTTTTGAGGAATAAATTGTCACGAAAATTGTTTGAAATCTATTAAAATAATTACATCTAAAACGTCATAATTCAGTTAATTTTTTGTTGCAGAAGAGTAGGATATTTTTGTTAAAAATGTTAGCATCATGAATATTTTAAGAAGTTTATTATACTAAATATTATATTAAATGCGAATAATACTCAAAAACTGTACAAATAATTAATGCTTCTTATTGTTAAGGCAGTTTAGTTCTGTAACCTACTGGCAAGCTGGAATTGTATGTCATCTCTAAAGATTTAAAATTAGCCATTTCGATTGGTTAGAATAGACAGTCTGTTTATAATTCTATCCCCAACATGTTAAAATAATTCTCATCTTTTATCTGTTGCAATTTGCCTCATTTTAATTCATTGTTTGCTGCATTCACGTATTGATTTTATAATAATTTTAATCATCATAATCATAGTCAATCAATAGTGTTAATTGTATTATGTGCCTGTTATACATAATTTTTCTTTACAAATGAAGGAATATCATTAAGGTGACAAAAAATGAAAATGTTATCGTTAATTCGATAAATATTTGCTGACTACTATTATTAATTTCCATTATTCGATAGATACTTTCTGCTCTGCTATCACATTAACAGCTAATTTGACACATTTGAACACAAATAAACAGATCTGACCTATTTAAATTGATTAAATACAAATAAATAAATCATTTTATGTTAAATTTATTTCGGGTCTGCAAAAAGAATGGAAGAAGCGAGCTAAACTTTATGACTAATTTTCTCAATATCAATGTAGCGGAAATTACAATTCCAGTGGCTATTAATTAAAAAATGAAATTATAAAAAACAAAGCTTTTACTTCTTCATTAAAATTACGACAGAAATTTCAATAATCTTCAGTAGAAGAAAGTATTTCAATAATTTTTTAAATAATCCAAACCTCAAAATAGAAAAAAAAGCAATAGAAAGTAAAAAATCCAAATTCGGGAAATTCTAATGACAAAGTTTAAAATAACATATATGAAATATTATATGACTACAGTAAAATAATATATTTAGGACATAATAAAATAATAATAAAACGTATTATAGTGTACTATCTAAAAATATTTTAAGTAAACAAATCAGTACTAACCTAAAAATAGAACTTGGCAAAATAAATTATTCTTCTATTTTTTAAAAGAATGCAACAAATAAAATAGCATTTTAAACCAACGAATGCCAGATTTAAAAGAATGATTAAAACGAACTTTCATGGTATTGCCACAAATGAAATGTAAATATTTTATATTAATTACTTAAATACTGAATTGCTCTCAAATTAAACTAAATATTTCAATTTAGCATATTATTCTTATCTTAATTTTCATTAATTTAATTTATTTGTGAACTCATTTCTTCGAATATTAAAATTTGTAAATTGCTTCAGCAAATTTTTAATGCAAATTAAAAATCTTTTAAGAAATTCTTGACAAATTTTTTACTAAGAAGTTTTTATTTATAATGTGCTCCAACAGAATGTTTTGTCATTACGAAATTAGCTGCTGCATTGAAAAAAAAATCGTCTGCTGTGATATGACTGATTTTTTATTTATGCTATGGAGCGCCATCTGACTTTTGATAATGGTACTAAGACGAAGTTTTATAATCGGAATAAAAAATTAGAGCATGTAAATTTATATAAATTAAGAACTACATTTTAAAATTCATTTTGTCCCAACATTGAATGAAATTAATGACCAACTGAAAAAACTTAATGTGAAAAAAGCCCCCGGCATCGACAATATTAGTAATAAAATGCTAAAAAATATCCCTGATAACTTTAAAAATTTGCTTATTTTAATTATTCATAATTGTCTTAAATTCGGATATTTCCCCTCTACCTGGAAAACAGCTGCAGTTATCCCCATATTAAAACCCGGCAAAGACCCAACCGACCCTGTAAGCTATAGACCAATTTCCCTCCTACCAACTATTAGTAAAATTACTGAACATATTATACTCAATAGATTAAATAATTTTCTTGACAATAATAACATCCTCATGCCGGAACAGTTCGGTTTTCGCAGAAATCTATCAACAACTCATCAACTCCTTAGGGCTGTTGAATTTATTGAATCAGGATTCGAAAATAAGCAAAAAACTGCTGCTGTTTTCCTTGACATTCAGAAGGCTTTCGACAGAGTTTGGCTAGATGGCCTTATTTACAAGCTCATAAACTACAAAATCCCCCCACACCTAATCAAAATCATAATATCGTACCTCAGTGACAGATCCTTCAAAATCAAAATTAATCAGGAATTCTCTGATACCAAAAATATTCAGGCTAGTGTCCCACAAGGATCTAAACTAGGTCCGATATTATTCACTCTATTTATTAATGATATCCCCAAGCAATTTAACACCATGATGTGTTTATATGCTGATGACACAGCCATACTAACTAAAAACAAAAATATTAACTACGCCACTATAGCTCTCAATAGCCACCTTCAAACTCTTGAGGACTGGTTCACGAAATGGAAAATTGAGATTAATGCTAGTAAAACCGAAGCAATTTTATTTAATAAATCTACTGGTAAATTAAAGTCCCCCCCTCTTAAAATTAAAAACCAAATTATCCCGTGGTCTAAGGAATGTAAATATTTAGGCGTTGTACTTGATCAAAAACTAACCTGGAAACCCCACTTTATTTATATTACCAAAAAGTTCCGAGACCTAACTCGTAAATTCTACCCCTTAATTTCTCGGAACTCCAAAATGTCTAGATCTAATAAAATACTTATTTACACTGCCTATTTGCGTCCAGTAATCACTTATACCTGTCCTGTGTGGGGGTATGCCGCCAAATCTAACTTAAGATTAGTTGAAAGGCTCCAAAATAATATAATTAGAAATTTCTGTGGCATGAGGCCTTATATGCACAATACTGATATGTATAAATGTCTTGATTATCCCCCCCTTAAACAATTCATTAAAAAACTTGCTACTAAATTCTTTAACAATCTTTGTAATATTGAAAATGATGCAGTTGCTAATATACCCATTTATCTCCCTAATCCTAAAAGTAAAAGACCTCGTAATATTCTTATCTAAACTTTAATCTTCTACCTTTTAAATTTTTTAAATATATTCTCTTTTTACTGCGGCAATGGTATACTCCCGCACCCTCACCCAAATAACAACCTATAGTTATGAGTCCTGACGCTCACCACCTCACCCACCCAAGTTCAAAGCCAAAAAACCTCTACACGATGCTCCAGTAAAGCCATCTCTACTGCCTCAGCAATCCTGCCATCTGATTGGTTCTCCACCGCTGCCTGATTCCACTACTTAAGACCTGGCGTCGTTCCAAGATTCTCACTCCAGCTTCGGTGGCCATGTGTGTGCAGTTGATAGTCGCTTCTTCCTAACATTCCACGGCAACTTATTGACTGTTAGGTCACTATTTATACAGTAATTTACCGGGGATAAGCCCCTGCCGGGGCTAGGCGCCCCGTGAATCCTTCCATGTTGCAAAATTCATTTTGTATGAATATTGGAGATGTAATCGTTGAATCGTTATTTTATATTGTGAGTATAAAAGAAAATTTTATTTAAAGTCAGTAAGTCTTTAAAATTAATAAAAAATGAATAACATTCCGACTTTATTTCTAACTCTTTTGAGATTGATACTACTTCTCTAGAAACTTAAAGGAATTTATAAAAGTATCTGGCTAGAGGTTTCTGTTTCTTTCTTAAAATAAATGTAGATTGTAATCATTAAAAATTAAATTTATTAAAAGTAGGTTTAACTGAAACATAATTTCAAAAACAATTACAAAGAATTCCTACAAAATAGTTTTGATAATTTTTTATTTTCTGCCTGCTTGGATAATCGTACATTTCGACTGTAATGTACGTTATTTATACGTTTTTGCAGATTGTACAATGCCATCTTGAATAAAATTTTTGATAAATCTAATTGATTGCCAATACAGTTGGGTTAGGTTGAAAATATTACATGTCTACAAAAAAAAAGATGTTTCTTAAGCCTTATCATAATACACAAAATATCATACTGTATTTTACTTCTTTTAAATTGTAGGTAATTTAATGATTTTTCAGAAGAAAATACTTGCATTTAACACGACTTTCAAGGGTTTATAACTTAGGACAAAATCCGCAATGATGTGAAATATGCTTTAGATTTAGTTCTTTAGGTTAAATCCTTTCTTCATGTGACCTTTTTTAATTACTCTAGCATAAAAATATCATGCAGACCATAAAATTTATTTAAACATCTCGTGACACTTTTTTTATTCACGAAGGTAAGATGGATACTCTAGAAAAGCATGTTTTCTTTATATTTTGCGGTTCCAGTTGAGGAGTAATTTTATAGAAAAGACTTTACACTAAGTTCTGTTTCTTTTTGTTAGATATCTCAGACTCTATGTTCTTGATTTTCCAAAATCGTTTCAATATTTTATTTAAGTCATCATCAAGAATCAACCATTCACGATCAAACGTTTCGAAAATCTTATGGAAGTCGTGAATAATCACTGAGATTTGCATTCAGCTATCTTCGACAATTGACCATAATAATTGAAAGATGCCCACAACGTAAACATAAAATTTACATAAGTTTCAGAGGTTATTTTTGAGCCTTCTTAAAGTCTTTCAGACATTCTTAGAAGAGGAAAGGAGAGAGTTCAAATTCCTTAATCACTAAATATTTATTTTTTAATAATCATTTGAATTTTCCCAATCAATGTAACTGAAAAATTATTTATTTTTTCGTTTAATACATTAAGCAGAATTTTGGTTTTAAATTCATCAAACACAGATTTTGTTTTAGAAGGTTATTCCAAAAATGGAAAAATAGCTTACATTATAAAATTTAATAGGTAAGGGGATAGCTATGGTTTTAATATTTTATATTAAACAAAATTTTATCAGTAGTGCATACATTTCTCTGTAATTCGGAATGTGTTTGCAAAATTTTGTCTAGTACTCTAGATTTTTAGTTGCGTTTCTGATTTTGCCAACTTTAATAACTCTGACTTCATTTTGCACTCTTATTTATTTCATTGAATTTCTAACTAATTTTAATAATTGTATTGATATTAATTTTCCTTTTAAAATTTTATCATCAATAAAATTAGGAACTTATTCAATATCGTTTCTATATTCATCATCATATTCGGTTAAATTCTTCAAACCAATTATTTAAATGTTGTCTGTGTATTTCTTTCGTTACCTAAATAGCTAATTTTTCTTATATCTCACCTTAATATTCATTATTTTTTAGCTGCTTAGAAAGAAATTACACAAGAAACCAAAAGCAAAATATAAAAAAATAACCATCACAACAATCAAAGACACACACGAACAAAAATTATTTAAGCGAGAAAACCGAAAGTAACTATGAAAATGAAACAAAAAAAGAGAAAAGAACTTATCTATAAAACGAAAACGACTCTCAAATAAAAGCTTAATTATATAACTAAAAATGTACAAACAAAACCTTTTCATCTCAAATTATAATCGGAAAAGAACAATACTTTTCACTATATTGTTAATTCTAACCACATTCTCTATTGCTTAAACACAATCAGAACATTTTCACATTTATAGATTACCAACGAAACTCTGCTGCTCACGCCAAAAAAAAGAAAATGGTAGCACAAAATACAAGATTAAAATCCTAAAAAAACGCAATTAAAAAAATACATTGCCAAGCGACAGCATCATAGACTAAAACTTTTTTAATGAATTTAACACACGGGGAGAAAAATGAGCTGTGGTAAATACGAATTATTGTTTACGAATTTTAGTGTATGTACTTTTATACATGAACAGTTGTATGTGTCTCAAATCGAAGTATAGAACACAGGATGTAGAGTGAATTCATTTTTGTTATGGTAAGATGGGGACTCGAAAGAAATTACGTTTAAATGAGAAGTATGTAAACAGTACTCATTTTCGCACAATAATTAAATTAATTATATTCGCACAATAAATAAATACCAACTGAATCTTCTTCCAGACTGTATTAAGATGAGTAATATAAATATATAAAATAATTATTTTATAAATTTCAATTACTCATTTCCATAACATAACATTTTTAAATTCAGCATTCTTACATATAAATATACTTAACAATGCTAGCAATAATGTAAAAATTTAGGATGATTATTATTTTTATTACAATATTACTTTTATAATTATTATTTTTCTCTATTAATAGAAAAAGTCCTTTATTGCGCTGCAATTAGTTGTATAAATTTTTATTTTGAAATAATCAATTCCACTTTGTAATTTTAAAAAGATAAAGCAAAAATATAATCTTTTCCTGGTACTGAGGAAGAGGCAGCAAGTGACTAGATCCAGCAGCAAGCGACAGTTTTGATAAAAAATTGAACGCATTTCTATTGCTAGAAAAGATAAAAATGCACAAATTAAATAAAAATTGTTTGATGTGTTTCATTTTACAATATTTATTGGAATGAAAGGATGAACAAGGCGTTTTTTGCTAGTAAAATTTAAGCGCAAATTTCATTTCTTAGTTTGAAACTTCTTTTGCAATCCATTATAGCTTTCATATTATGTCGTATTTTCATGATGTAGAATCAAAATAGATCTCCCAACATGCAGGAACTTTCTCTATAACTCTATACTTTCTTAGGAATTTTAAAATCATGTTATAGAGAGTCAGAAGACAAATTTTAATTTCTTAATAACGACTCTTCTTTTTTCCATCCTGTGAATAACTTTTGTAACTTTAAACGCTCCTATTGTACTTTATTTTCGGAAACTAACGCATTTTCTAAAGATGAGATTATGAAAATGTTGATCCATATGAATTATAGTATTATTTGAAACAGTTTGTGAAAAGGATGGTCTAGAAAACATCTCAAAATAAGTAATAGATGTGTACAAACGCCAAGCAGAAAACAATAAAAAGCATTTAAGGTAAAAGGTCGAAGGTCATCAACTTAGCGCATCTATTACGTCCCTTTTGGAAGCGTTAAAAAGATTCTTTTGTAAGGGTTAGCAAGTATTAGATATGAATAATCATAATTATGAAAATATTGTTTAAGGTAATCATGTATGAAAATAATAACAAAATATTAATCAAAGAGATGTTACTTTTCAGACAATGAAAATGACATGTCATCAAAATAAACGAACATATTTCAATTAACGACAAATGGCAGCAGTGGCTTCACTGAGTACATTTTTAGCATTTAGCAGTGTGGAATGCTAACAGTATTCGTAATGTAGTGAAGTTGGAATAATATGAGCTTCGATTATGTCATTCTTTATCAGCTTGCCCTTATCTCTCCTGCATACTGGGCAAATTAAAGAAATTAATTTTTTAATCAATGAATTATTTATTAGAATTGAAAAAGCATCTTTTAATAAAATATTGTTACTGAACCCTATGTTATGCACAGACTTTAGTTTCTATTATATTCCGTGATGTTTTAGGAAAAAACTATTAATCGATTTAAAAAATATTGGTACACACGCGCATGTATTTGTGTGCGTGCACACGTACATGTGTTTCATTATTATATAAATAGACCTTAAAACTACCAAATTCTTCCCATATATACTTTAGAAGATTAGAATAGGTAACTCGAAACAACATTTGTAAAATTCTAACTGATTAAAAATTAGGATAATTTTTTAAAATTTCCTTCTTAGCATGAGTAAACAATCTAAAAATCGTGTCATGTTAAATAAAATTTATTAAAAAATAATATTTGCAATGTCATTTCAAGATACTGCATATATTCTGTGAAGTAATTTTAGTATGAAAACAATTTTTCAATTACCTTCGAAAAGTCTTATTTTATAATATACAATAGCAGAAAAATTTATGTTTTTTTAAAACTTACAATAATCGTTAATAATTATATCAAAATATAGTAGCTCAAATTAAACTATAGCAATCTAGACTTTTATTTGTCATCGAAAATATTGGATAAGTACTTGGCTATTGTATAGATTCTATGACACAAATTTTCTTTGGATTCTTTCCTTAAGTTTTTATAGAAATAGAAATTTATTGTATTTTTTGTTCTTAAATGCTGATAAAAATGTTTATTAGTTTTTGTTGTTTTCTCCTTAAATGTTTACTCTCAACTCTTTGTTACAATTGATCTTGAATTACAAATCTTGATCTTGAATTACAGTGCAAATTGAATGTCTTGTTGCCTAAATACACTTGACAATTTAAAACAAAGCTTAATGTGTATTTTTGTATCATTTTACAGCAAATCTTCTAGGCTTGCTGTCTGCTTGTGCCTCCCTTGCAGCTCGGTCTCGAATCTCAAAAGTGGTTTCGAATGATGATTTGGGTAAGGCCAATGAAATAACCTAAATAAAAACATATTCTATCGCGTAAATTCTTGATATAACAATGCAAATCGTCGCATTTAAGCAAAGTTATACATACGTAATTAAAGACGAATATTAAAATCAAGGAGAGAAATTAATTACAGGCACCTACATTATAATTTTAATTTAAAAATCAGAGATTAATTTTCCTTTCTTTT